>CAUYTI010102775.1:0-31260 GCA_963575145.1 Galago senegalensis
CCCCCTGGGTAGAGGGCCGTGGCATTACAGCTCACAGCAACCTCCAACTCCTGGGCTCAAGCGAGTCTCCTGCCTCCGCCTCCCAAGTAGCTGGGACCACAGGCACCCGCCACAACGCCCGGCTATTTTTTAGTTGCAGCCATCATTGTTGTTTGGCGGGTCCGGGCCAGGGATTAGAACCCGCCACCTTAGGTGTACGTGGCTGGCGCCCTAGCCGGTTGAGCTATAGGCGCCGAGCCACTGCTGCGTTTCTAAGTCAGTTTTTCTTTCTTAGGAAAGACTTTGGTTTCATGAAAAATATCTTTTTATTTTTCTTAAAAAAATACACAAAATGATAAACGTTTGGAGGTGATGGTTATGCTAATTACCTTGATTTGATTATACAACATACACAAAACATATTGTACCACAAAAATATATACAATTATAAACTAAAACTCTTAAGAAAACCCATAAACATGGAATTCTGCAAACTAAGTAGTCATTCAAATACAATCACCTCATTATTCCTAAGTAAGTTTTAGGCCAAGTACCTATTCACATCCATTTTTCTCTTCTCTAAGAGGTCTGAACATTTTTCTTTCTTTCTTTTTTTTTTTTTGGCCAGTTTGAACCCGCCACCTCTGGCATATGGGGCTGGTGCCCTACCCTTTTGAGCCACAGATGTTACCCCTAAACATTTTTCAACTCATCTCCCACATTCCTATGTCTAAGAAACTTCCTATTTTCATACTCTGTCCTGGGTAGAGTTTGGTGTTCAAAGTATTTCCAAATTACAAGCCTTCTAAAAAAGAATCAAATCCTGCTTTGAAGCACAACAACGATGAACAATCGTGATATACCATCATGGTGTATCATGGTACACAAAAGCTATAATTATTCACGAGGTTATCTTTGACCCTCCTAAATTATTAATATCTTAACAACATAACATGTAATGTAGTACAACATTCCACATACTAACTACATAAATTATTCAAAAGCTTTACATGGGCTCGGCGCCTATAGCTCAACTGGCTAAGGCATCAGCCACGTACACCTAAGGTGGCGGGTTCGAATCCCCAGCCCGGCCCGCCAAACAACAATGACGGCTGCAACCAAAAAATAGCCGGGCGTTGTGGCGGCTGCCTGTGGTCCCAGCTACTTGGGAGACGGAGGCAGGAGACTCACTAGCGCCCAGGAGTTGGAGGTTGCTGTGAGCTGTAATGCCACGGTAGTCTACCCAGGGGGACAGCTTGAGGCTCTGTTTCAAAAAAAAAAAGCTTTACATGGAGTTACAACTTACTTCAGGGGATCTTCTTGATCACTGTCTATGCTATCAGCTTCACTGTCAGGGTCACCTCTCCATGTCTGATCCACAGTAATCGGTTCCTGCTCTCCATCACTCCAGCTATCTTCATCTGAGGCAAGGAAAAGAGAGCAGCTATTAAGACTTTCCACCTCTGTAACTAGATTACTTATTAATCCAAACCTTAAAATTAAAAAAAAAAATTATTAGTGCAAAGACACAGACAAAGAAAAACGGTTAAAAAATACAACCTAGGCAAGATTATTTACAACATAAATGAGTCAACACTGTCCTCCCAAAAGGACAAAAAAGCTGACTTAGGGTAAAGCAGAGGCTCACATCTATAATCCTGGCACTCTGGGAGGCAGAAGCAAGAAGAACCCTTGAGCGCAGGAGTTCAAGACCAGACTAAGCATGAGTGAGACCCTTTCTCTGGGAAAAAATAGAAAAAGCCAGGCATGGTAGCTCACATCTGTAATCCCAGCACATGGGAGGCCAAGGCAGGTGGATTGCCTGAGCTCACAGGTTCCAGATCAGCCTGAGTCAGAGTGAAACCTAATCTCTAAAAATAGCCTGGCATTGTAGCAGGCACCTGTAGTCCCAGCCACATGGGAAACTGAGGCAAGAGAATCACTTAAGGAGTTTGAGATTGCTGTGAGCTATTAATGCCACAGCACTCTACCAAGGGTGACAAAAAGAAGAGTCTGTCTCAAGAAATAAAAATAAAAAAATAAAGGCGTGGCACCTGTAGCTCAGCAACTAGGGCACCGGCCACATACACTGGAGATGGCGGGTTCAAACCCAGTCCAGGCCTGCTAAACATCTACAACCAGAAATAGCCGGGTGTTGTGATAGGCGCCTATGGTCCCAGTTACTTGAGAGTCTGAGGCAAGAGAGTCACGTGGGCCCAAGAGTTTTTTTTTTTTTTTTTGAGACAGAGCCTCAAGCTGTCCCCCTGGGTAGAGTGCCGTGGCATAGCTCACAGCAACCTCCAACTCCTGGGCTCAAGCGAGTCTCCTGCCTCAGCCTCCCAAGTAGCTGGGACCACAGGTGCCCGCCACAACGCCCGGCTATTTTTTGGGTTCAGCCATCATTGTTTGGCGGGTCCAGGCTGGGGATTCGAACCCGCCACCTTAGGTGTACGTGGCTGGCGCCTTAGCTGGTTGAGCTATAGGCGCCGAGCCGGCCCAAGAGTTTGAAGTTGTTGTGAGCTGTGATGTCATGGTACTTTACCAATGGTGACATAGTGAGACTCTGTCTCAAAAAAATAAATAAATAAAATAAAAAATAGAAAAAATTAGCTGGATATTACTGGCAGGTGCCCATAGTCTAGCTACCTGGGAGGCTGAGATAGGAGAATCACTTGAATCCAGGAGTTTGAAATTGCTGTGACTAGGCAGATGCCATGGTACTCTAGCCTAGGCAACAGAGTGAGACGCTCAGGAAAAAAAAGCTGACTTAATATTGTACCAAACAAACTGTTAAGCACCAAAGCAGTAATGAAGGAAAATGTCACCAACTCAAGGGAATAAAGCAAACACTACTTCAAATTCAAAAGAATTAATAAACAACAATCCTGGAATTCTCCCAAAGTCCCAATGAATAAACCAATAACATTGCCAAATATGCTGAAGGCACTATGCTAAACCATAGTAAGTTCTTTCTTAACCTTTACCCTTTTTCTTTTTTTTTTTGTAGAGACAGAGTCTCGCTTTATCGTCCTCAATAGAGTGCTATGGTATCACACAGCTCACAGCAACCTCCAACTCCTGGGCTTAAATGATTCTCCTGCCTCAGCGTCCCAAGTAGCTGGGACTACAGGCACCTGCCACAACGCCTGGCTGGTTTTTGTTGCAGTGGCCAAGGTGGGGTTTGAACCCATCACCCTCAGTATATGGGGCCAGCACCCTACTCACTGAGCCACAAGCGCTGCCCCCTTTACCCTTTTTCATTCTAGAAGAGAAGATTCTTACCCAGTATTCGGCTGGCTTCACTACGGCTACTTTCTGGAGTCTGAGACCCCAACTCTGTCTTAGCATATGAGCTCAGCTGGCACAACAATGTTTCACCCATATGTCCTGGGTTGGCCTTCTTCATTTGAGCATGAAGTGCAAGGGCGTTCCTACGGGCATGTTCAGCACAGAAAGACACCCTAAGGAGGCAAAACAACAATACATTACAGGTCCCTTCTTAAAAGGGTTCGATGATTTCTACAGTCCCAAATCTTCAGGATCATTTTTAGAAAATTAAAATGCCTATTATATTCATTTCTAAAAAGGCCAATTAAGTGGGAGGAATTTACCTGTCCCAAGGACAATTCATTTAATACAGGCAGCCTTATCCAATGCTCCACCAAACTAAACATTCCAACTATAAACATGTTGACATCATCTCATAAATCATACACACTTTCATCTTTCAAAGCTGGTTTGGAAGGCTACGCAACATTTAATATCAATCCATTATAGATGAGATAAGATACAGGACACAAAATTTAAAGCTACAAGCTATTATCTAGCCAAGTTACATTTTTGCATTGATAACGCTGCATATATGATGAAAGCTATGACAACTCCTCCAGAAGAATACACGCATATACAATTTTCCATATTACTTAACAAAGTTCAAGGACAGCCAAAAGAGCCACGCATTCCCTCATTTTATAGAAAAAGTTAAAGATCCAAAGAGAGGAATTAAGTGGCCAACTCAGGTGTCCTTCCAGTTTTGACCATTTTATTTTCCAAAGATGTATCTATAAACCCAATTTTACAAGCAGAAGACCTAAAACTCGACAGCTATGCTGAAGCCCACATATCACATTCTACTTTCGCTTTAAGATCTCTCCCCTCCCTACATATATATACACACATATATACATACACACACATACCCATCTTTCTTCTCTGGCTTTGGGGCAGCACTGGGACATCTTTTTCCATTCTTCGTTGATATGTAACTACACTGCTTGAAGGGTGCATTCTTGTCTTCAAGGATGTGTTTAATACAAAACTCCTGCCCCTCAAGACGAGGTTGAGAGCATGGGCGATGAGTGAAGGAACAAGACAGGGGCTCCTGAGATCTGGACACTGGGGTAATCCTCCCCCGATTGGTTGGCAAGACGTGAATCCGAATCCTGTTCATACCAAAACCTGCAGAATCAAACGGAAGACCAAAATGTCCTTATCCTTCCCGAAAATTACTGCTCCACAATATCCAGATTGCTGGGAGTTTCTAAACGACAGGCAGAAACGGGCCCCGCAGGGTACGCTCCAATCTCCCACCGTTGTCCCCCAGGCCTCCACAGACATTTCTGCGACTCTCCCTTCCCTTAACTTCTCCCACCTTGGCCCCACCACGTTCAAAGTGTCTTCAGGACTCGTCAGGCTGCAGCACCGGGAGACGGCGCCAACACCACGAGGCCACCACGCCGCAGCACCGCGCCCCGCCCCCTCCCCCCGCACGGCGCCTTTGTGCCGTCCCGCCTCAGAGATTACTGCTGGGCCAGGCCCCGGCGGCCCGTGCGAGCGCCATTTTGTCCCAAGGCTCGAGTCGCCGGAGAACCCGGCTCCTGGGAGCCTATAGGTAGACTGATTCCGACACCGCTTGAGGCGAAGTAGCAGCTCCGAGCCGATAGACAGGGAGAAGCAGCAGCCTAACTACAAGGTCTAACAGCAGGAAGCACCGCCATCTTACCTCGGGCGCCGCAGAGCCCTCCTCTGGCCGAGGCAGCAGCTCTTAACCCGGCCTCGCTCCTTTTCGTGGTCCTAACTGCTGATTGGCCACTGCTCTGACGACGGTATGTCGCCATTGGCCGAAGCCTGCTAGCCATGAGGTCTGCGAAGGCGGGGCACTGAAAAAGTGCGGGGCTGGGTGGCTAAGACAAGCTGTCTGTCAGCAGCTCCGCCCGGAGGAATGTGAGCCTGGGAGCCCCGCGCAGAGCGCGCTGTTGCGTGGGTTGCTAGCTGCTGGTATTTTTCCCCTTTACAGACTGGCGTATTTTCAGGTTGCTTTTGGAACCCGGATCTGTAATCCTAGGTTGCTGCTCTCTCACCACTCATACCACAACGGGTATAAATCGGACAGAATCTACAGGATCCCTGTACATTTGATTCTTCCACATGAAAAGATTTTAGTTTTCATTTATGAATAGCTCAATACATTTACCGAACATTTGGTGTAGAACACCCTGAGAAACATTTTTGAGATGTTTATTCTGAGTAACGTAATGGGGAACTACATGTATAAATTATTTAATTTTTCAGAACAATCAATCCGAAGAGGTAGAAAGTATTATCACCTCCATTTTTACAGAGGAGACAACTGAAAAACACAATGAGTCCATAGCTAGTAAATGGGAGAGGAGGGCGAATTTGAACCCAGCCTTCATCT
The DNA here is from genome assembly GCA_963575145.1 of Galago senegalensis. NCBI lineage: Eukaryota > Metazoa > Chordata > Mammalia > Primates > Galagidae > Galago > Galago senegalensis. Next base: position 5,678 of record CAUYTI010102775.1, read on the forward strand.
TTTATCCGTTATTGCCCCTCATATTCTCATTGGACTGAGAATAAAGAAATACGAGTTCTGGTTTAGGTCCTGATTCTCTAAAATTCTCTGCAATTCTATGCTAAATAATGTAGGTATTATAGAAATGACACTATACCAATTTTAGCCTTTTAGTGGTTTTAAGTTCAAATCATTCATCATCTCCACTGCTTGCCTTATAAAAATGATCACTTTCTTCACATAACCCTTCTATTGTTTGCATCCCAACCTCCCTTAATCTGTAAGATATCCGGACGAATGAGCAGGTGACATGGTTAACAGTGGAAGTGAGCATAGAAAATCTACAGCCCTCAAGACAAGTAGTCCATTTAAGAACAAGAAAGGATTAAAACAAAAGTGTGTGAGGATGGTGCTGTTTTCCAGAAATTTTAGGCAACCCTAAAATTAGGCCCTTTCCTGAAAGTCATTCATTCAACGAGTATTTATTGAGTTCCTAAGTGCGAGGCACTGAGGACACAGAAGAGAACAAGAAAGAATTAACCAGCTGGGCTCCCATGGCCCAGTGGTTAGGGCACCAGGACTGCTGAGGTCAAACCTGGCTTCCTAAAACAAACAAAAAAATAGCCAGGCGTTGTAGCGAGTGCCTGTAGTCCCAGCTACTAGGGAGGCTGAGGCAAGAGAATCACTTGTGCCCAAGAGTTTGAAGTTGCTGGGAGTTATGACACCACAGCACTCTACTGAGGGTGACAAAGTGAGACTCTGTCTCAAAAAAAAAAAAAAAATTAAGGCTAGGCGGCCTTAGCACAGTGGTTATAGCACCAGCCACATACACCAAGGGTGGCAGGGTCCAACTCAGCCTGGGCCAGCTAAAAACAATGACAACTGTAACAAAAACTAGCTGGGCATTGTGTCGGGCGCCTGTAGTCCCGGCTACTCAGGAGGCTGAGGCAAGAGAATCGCTTAAGCCCAAGAGTTGGAGGTTGCTGTGAGCTGTGAGGCCACAGCACTCTACCAAGGGCGACATGGTAAAACTCTGTCTCAAAAAATAATAATAAATTAAAACTACTCTAATGAACAATGGAAGAGATGCAGGAATAGAGATGCAACAAGATTTTTCTCTTAATGAGAGGGTCTGCCAAAAGTCTTAGTTGGGAAAAATATGTAAGTCCAAGACAGACAAAAAATTACTATTCAGAAGCACTTCTCCATACTTTTCCTAGTTGTCTTCCTACCTCACATCCACCCATTCTTGGTCTCTTTTCCTGAAACTCTTGAGTGCTGGTCATCTTTCTTTTCTGCTAATATTTCCTTGATAGTCTCATTCTTTTTTTTTTTTTCCTTTCTTTAGAGACAAGGTCTCACTTTATTGCCCTCGTTAAGAGTGCTGTGGAGTCACAGCGGCGCACACCACAATGCCTGGCTATTTTTGCGGTTTGGCCAGGGCCAGGTTTGAACCCACCACCCTCGGTATATGGGACTGACACCCTACCCGCTGAGCCACAGGCGCCACCCCCCCCCCTTTTTTTTGAGACACAGTCTCACCATGTCGCCCTTGGTAGAGTGCTGTTGCATCACAGCTCACAGCAACCTCAAACTCTGGGCTTAAGAGATTCTCTTGCCTCAGCCTCCAAGTAGCTGGGACTATGGGTGCCTGCCACAACGCCCAGCTATTTTTTGTTGTTGTCGTTGTTTAGCTGACCTGGGCCAAGTTCGAACTTGCCATCCTTGGTGTATGTGGGTGGAATTAAGACCTTGGTAGTCTCATTCTATCTCATTCCATTTATAAGCTCATGACTCCTAAATGAGTATCTCCAGTCTGAACCCCTCCTTTGAACTCAACTGTATAACTATCTGTCCAGTAAACATCTCCATCAGGACTTCTGGTGTTTCAAATTTAATGTTTTTTTTTTTGTTTTTTTTTTTTTTGAGACAGAGCCTCAAGCTGTCTTCCTGGGTAGAGTGCCGTGGCATTACAGCTCACAGCAACCTCCAATTCCTGGGCTCAAGCGAGTCTCTTGCCTCCGCCTCCCAAGTAGCTGGGACCACAGGCGCCCACCACAAGCCCCGGCTATTTTTCGGTTGCAGCCGTCATTGTTGTTTGGCGGGTCCGGGCTGGGGATCCGAACCCGCCACCTTAAGTGTACGCAGCTGGCGCCTTAGCCGGTTGAGCTATAGGTGCCAAGCCTCAAATTTAATGTTAAAGCCAACTCTTGCTCCTCCTGTAGTCATCTCCACATCAGTATTTAACTCCATCCTTACAGGCAGTCATGCCAAACTCTAGAAATCATCCTTGACTTCTTTCTCTTCCTTTATAGAAAATCCTATTGGCTCCATTTTCAAGATACAGCACTTCTCATTGCCTTGAGCTCTTCCAGCCAATTCAGGCCACCCTCAGCTATTACCAAAATGTTGAGGCTCCTTGCCTTTGACACCTATAATCTATTTTCTTTTCTTTTCTTTTTTTTTTTTTTTTTTTGAGAGATAGCCTCAAGCTGTCACCCTGGGTAGAGTGCTCTGGCATCACAGCTCACAGCAACCTCCAACTCCTGGGCTCAAGCAAGTCTCCTGCCTCTGCCTGCTAAGTAGCTGGGACTACAGGTGCCTGCCACAACGCCCAGCTATTTTTTGGTTACAACAGTCATTGTTGTTTGGCAGGCCCAGGCTGGATTTGAACCCACCAGCTGTTTTATGTGGCTGGCGCCAAGCCTCCTTTTAAAGCTTTTAAACTATAGCTACTGCTAACTTTGTATTGTAAATTTGGAATATTTCAACATAAAAGTTCTTTCCCTTTGGCTGGGCGCTGTGGCTCATGCCTGTAATTCTAGCGCTCTAGGAGGCCAAGGAGGGTGGATTGCCTGAGCTCATGAGTTCAGAGACCAGCCTGAGCCAGCAAGACCCCAGGCTATCTAAAAAATAGCTTGGCGTTGTGGCAGGCACCTGTAGTCCCAACTACTTGGGAGGCTGAGGCAAGAGGATCTATATTTTTTTGTTCCAGTTCTCATTGTTCTTTAGCAGGCCTGGGCTGGGTTCAAATCCACCACCCTCCATGTAGGTGGCCGGCACCCTAACCATTGAGCTATGGGCGCCAAGCCACAAGAGGATCTCTTGAGGGCAGCACCTGTGGCTCAAAGGGGTAGGGTGCTGGCCCCATATGCCAGAGGTGGTGGGTTCAAACCCAGCCCCAGGCCAAAAAACTGAAAAAATTAAATAAATAAATAAAATAAAGAGGATTTCTTGAGCCATGAGCCCCAAAGTTTGAGGTTACTATGAGCTGTGAAGCCACAGCACTCTACTGAGAGCAACAAAACAATGAGACTGTGTCTCCAAAAAGAAAAGCTCTTTCCTTTTGAGTGTGTAATTTATAAGACTTATCTTGTGAGTGTAGTCCCAGGACAAGAATTAAGTATTCACTATCAATTTTCCCAGGCACTATCAAAAATGTTAATTTTTCACTTCAAAACATATTTCCTTTCAAATGTATTCCTTGCTGTGTCTATACCAACATTTCAAGTTTTTCAAAGAATCAAGTAGTTTTTTCCCCTTTGACAACATAGTAATTTATATGTAGCATCACCATGTTCAGTATGAGGACCAAATCTTTAGGCCTTTCCAGAAGGACTCAATTCCCACAGGCTCTTACCCAAGAATATACTAATATCAAAATTGAAACAAAATTATATCAATAAAATGATAAAGACTGAAGACTAATGTGAAGACTCAGCACACATAATCAGATGAGTGTTTTATCATTAACATTTATTGATGGGATGGATAAATACAGATTGAGACACATACCTGACAGCAAAATATCAAACTGATAGCCAGACTATAAAATGTATACAACATCCTTTTTTAAAAATTTTTTGAATTTTCTACAAAGAGCCCTTACTATAATGGTCACTTACATCCTATCATTCACAGAACAGCAGAGATCCCAGGGGTAGCATCCAGAATTGAGGTGCCCCAAGGATGACAGAGGCAACAGCAGAATAGTATGCTGAGAAAGGACTCTTCAGAGCAATACAAAGAGAACAGACAAAAATCTTACCACAAAATTGTACCTGAGTGACATAGATTGGTAAAGTGTTTTACTTTTTTTTCCTTTTTGCTCTTTGGTCTGATAAGAAAACAGATAGTTATAAGTGTGTGAAGTAGGGTGGGAAGAGGTCTATTTCAAACTCAGAAAACTAAGTTAACACTAAGTCAGACTGCTGCATTCTTTTCTTTGGGTGCTTAAGCTAGCCAGCACTTACACATAATTGCATTATGATCAACAACTAATCAGTTCCTTCCTCAGTTTCCACTGAAGAGTTCCTGATGACCTGATGGAGGACATACTTGCTCTGGCTTCAATTAGCATGCTGTCAAGCATCTCTCTCTATGCTTAGCATGGCAACTCAAAATCCAAGAGCCTTTCTCTTTTCATTCACCATTAATACACACTCATAAAAGAGAAGATGGATACTGCTTTTGTTTTTAATAAACATACTTTTTCTTTACCTCCCTTTTCCAATCCCAAGTTCATATTAAAAACTTTAGAAGCATTAAAATGGAACACTCCTCCCACTTAAAAAATAATCTCCATTCCAGACTACTCTATCAAGTAGGATTAGAGTACCATGCTTGTTTCAAACTCACATCCACAACGGAGTAAAAAGACAAAATTCAACACTGTGGTACAAAATGAATATTTCTTAAACCACCAGGAGCAAACACTAACTTAAGAGCTAAGACTTACACAAACACTCAAAAAATTTGGGAAGGTATCAAAGTCACTGAGGATTTAGTGGAGGCTATTAGCAGAGGGCTATTTCTCACCATCTGATGGGTTGCATAGACTGCTTAAATTCTCCCAAATCCAAAATATTTGTATTCCCACTTCGAAATGTTCTAGAGACCTTCCTTTTCCCAGCATGAGTATCAAAGTAACTTATCAATAAAAGAAAAAAAAATGTTAATAATCAATTCCCCAAATAAGGGAAACACAGATGTTTAAAATCCAACCACACTGGGATAGATAAGGCCCCTCTAATTGCCTTTTTCCAGAAGCAAGGTATAAGAAGTATACATTTCAATATGAAGAATTAGGTAGCAGAAGGTTAAGAAAACCCAGCAGTGATGTTACCATGATTTTATTTCTATATCCTAATCCATTGCTGTTTGCAACTGGAGATTTAAAATTTTTCTGTCAACATTGGTGAACCCAATAATACAAAACTGTATAGTATACAGTAAATTAAAACACTAAAATCATTTTTAAAAAAGAAGAAAAAAGTTAAAGGTCTCTAATATGGAAATACATTGATTGATGAATGAGAAGTCTAGACTAACACCTAAATATTTTCTATACCCAAAAAGCATAACATACTTTAAAAGACCAAATTGGCTTTAGATTAAAGTTTCGCTAGAGTTCTAACAGCAACACAGATATCTGATTTTAAAACCCTAGGAACAATCCACAGGTATTTGTTTTTGTTAACATGAGAGTCAAGCAAAGTTTAGGAATGAGATTTACAGAACTTGAGGCTCCAGGCCTACTTACCACCTTCACTTATCCTTGTCAGTCTAAGCTAAAAGAAAAAAACAAAAGCCTTATTTACTAGGCTAACTCCGGATGTATAAATCCCACTTCTTACCCTTTGAAGGTGTGAGAATAGGGAAGACACACAAGTGCTCAGAAACCATACAGCCCAAACTCAATTAAAACTCAGTAAGGTTTTAACTGAATTTATGCATTTGGACAATATGAATGCTAGTCGACAGGCCCATCTGCTACCCCAAGACAATACAGCAGCTTCATATAGAACCCATAAGGAGGTTCATGACATATGCATAGATCTAAAAGCAGACACTGCATCTTAAGACAGTACCAGGCAGCATTAATATAGAAAGATCTCCAAACCGACCTGTACCAGCAATGATCCACTAGTGCAAAGATCAGACTACGCAGCATAAAGCAGCTCTTATGCCTTTGTGAGAACTTGTTTCTATTTCATTCCTGACAACAGTCTAAGGAACTCAACTCCAGTACTGCTATGGGGAACTGCTATAAAATCAAGTGGATATGCACCTCAGTGGAGGAGTGCATGTGACTTAGAAGTATGTGACATAAGAATAATTAAATGCTGGAAAAAACATTTCTCAGAATCAAAGCAGTGATCGTCAATCCCACAAAGATACAGATGCAATCTAAATGGCATATACCCCTTGGAAAGGTCAGGAAGGAAAACAGATGTTACCCAACAAAATGTAAGTAAACAGGAAGCCTAAATTTAGTAAACACAACCACACATCTACCAATTATGTGACATAACACGGAAAATATTAAGGGGAAAGAAGAAAATGTTATCTAAAAGCAAAGTGACATTCCAAGTCAAGTAGTATTACTGGTTGATAGGTCAACAGAGCTCCTTGTTTTACTGAGCAATGGCAGGCACTCTATAGACAGGTCAAATACGCAGAGAGGCAAGACACTAACCCCTTCCTATAAATTCCTTTCTATATTAGGACAGTACATCATTAATTCCAATGGCCTTAGTTTTCTTCCCAAATGGTTTCTGGCGAAGAACAGGACACATACAACTCCTCTTTCCCCTTAACTTCCAATGAAAAGAATTCAACTTCTCCCTAAAGACTATTTGGCGTGAAGGAAGCTCTGTTAAGAACAAAAAATTCAAATTGCACCATTTCTTCTACAGCAAAAAAAATGCCACAACGATCAAAGAATATCCCATTAAATGATCTGTGGCTAGGTGGTTTTCAGTGTGACAGCTTGGCTTGGAATTTTTTCTAGCCAAGATTCCTTGAAAAATTTCTTTCCTCATCAAAAATGTTCCCTCCTAACATATGGGATGATCAAGCCCCCGTAATAAAAGGACTTCTAACCTATTTTTTTTAAAGGGCTCATAGAAATCTCAAGAATTTCTGTCCAGAACCTTAAACCACCAAAGATGAACAATCTAAACACAACAGTATCTGTTGGCTAGGCTTACTTGCTCTCACCGCATTAGTACTGTTAACAAACTCCAATTTCTCAAGTAACATAGGCAGCAAAAACTTGAGGATACAGCTGTTTCCCTTCAGATATACAGATTTTAAAAAGCAAGTCTTACATTCATAATATAATTTAAAATACAATGTCCTAAAAATTCCAAATAACAATTTCATTGTTTTTATATCCTCTAGCTCCATGGCTTCTCCCAGAACTATTCTCACATATGGTCTGGCTTTCATAGGCAGGATATATATAGCAAGCACATTTCCCTCCCCTTCAGAGACCCTGAGACTCCTCTCTTATTGGAATACTTTCCAAAAGCCCAACAGGGAAAAAGACACACCCAATTCAGTCAGGGCAGAAGCCAGCGTGGCTCACCAACCCGCCTTCCTCAACCCCACCCATTTTGCATCAAAATGAAAAGAGGGGTAGAAAAGAAGTTTTCATAATGAACTTAAGAGTCAAGCCATTGGCAGCACTTGCCCAAACTAGAAATTAGAGGGCTACTCTCAATTACAACATAAAGAGCAGGGAAAATGCCACGTCAGATGCATGTCTCTTCCTTCTTTTATGTTCTCAAGATCAACCATGGTCTCTCTAGTAGACTGTAGGGAAGTGAAAATGGTAAGGGATAGGGAGGGAAAGATAAAACATGATTTTTAAACACACACACTTAAAATGCACATACCCACACTTACATACACACTTAAAGGTCTCAACACTTCAAGTGGCCTGAGCCTGTTTCAGAACTCTTAGCCAAAAAACCTACCCTCCCACCCACCCTGCACACATTCCCACCCTCCAATCCCACCCCCCAGGAGTCACTGCTATGTATCTCATACACACAGCAAAATCCTTATTCCCTCCCCAGTTATATATAAAAAAAAAACTAAACAGATAACTTACTTTCTTTAAATTACTTTTTAAAGTCTCTTAAAAGATTTTGACGTTTAAATACTTCCTCTCTTCTGTTATATTAAACACCAAAAGGATCCACAATTTTTGATAAGACAAACCCTCCATATTTCAGTTCTGGCAAAAAGAGGAAAGATACCAGCTCCGATCAACCTAATTGGAAGGTGGAGAGGCCCAAGAACAGAAAAAGTATTCTTAATCCTTCACAGCTTCAACACATTCCCATCTCTCTAATACCAGTAAAATTGTAATAAAAGTTAAACATGTAAGACAGCAGATATAATACCCAAGGCCCTCCACAACCCTCCCACTTACGTCTCATTGTCAATTTATTCCCTAGTCCAAGAAGGGCGACATATTTCATAAGGGAAGTAATTCTTAGTCCAGAATCAGTAGTCAAAAAAAACACTTTTTTAAAAGAAGTTTTTCTCTCTTCTTTTTCTTTTTTACTTAGGAAGGGGTGGAAGTGGTGGAGGTGGCTCTGAAGGTAGAGGTGGTGGCCGGGGCTTGTCTGTATTGCCAGATCTGGAGGAGATTCCACCAGCCCGTGGATTCAGATATTCACCGTAAGAATGAACAAATTCAAACGGAGGGGGCTGAGTGGGCTGAACACCCTGGGCACTGAGCAAGGAGTGAAGCATATTCACAGTATCTTGATAGTCTATTGTCTGGGTCGTGTTATGACCGTTGGCTCCACTGGGCCCTTTATCTAGTTTCATATGAGGAACTCGAGTTTTACAGCTGGGCTGTGAAAAGGGAAGGCCACTTGTGTCTGAGCTATGCCCAGGCAACTGGGCCATAGTAGGAAGTGGAGGGAAGGAGAAATTTATGGAAGAGGATTTAGTACTCTTAGCCATCTTGGCTGGATGATCAAACACTGCACTTCCAGTCTCTTCAGGGGGTCCCCTTTTACGAGTAGAACTGGAAGAGGAAAAAGAACTAGACAAGCTATAGGTTTTGTGTGTTAAGGTGCCTGTCTGGCTACTATGTTTTAGATCACCTGGACGTTTACTCCCAGTACCAACAGGAAGTTGTGCATGAGAGTGCTTGTGTGAATGGTGATTATGATGATGATGATGATTAGAAGGGTGAGTCTTGTGCTTTTCTTTGTATTCTCGGCTCTTTGTAATACTGTCCTCTAAAGAATTGTGCTTGTCAGCTGCAGCATGAACTTTGATGCGCATTTTTATCTCCTCTGGTTTTGAAGAGGCAGCTTTATCTCCACCTGCCATTGGGATTCTCATTTTGAGAGCTGTTTTGTCGGCCTTTTCCAGAAAAGGCCGTTCAGGGTTATCTGAACCCTCTATGGGCATTTTCAGAATGACTGAAGAATGGCTATCATGGTGAGACAGGAGATTCTGGGCAGCATACGCATACTGTGACTTCACATTGGCCTCCATGTTTTCCAATTGCCTCTTCTGAGCGGCCAGCTCTTCTGCATGCTTTGCACGGTATTCTTTCAGTGACACTTTAGCTGATGGCACGCTCTTAGTATTTTGCTTCTGGGAAATAAATGCATTTGAACCATCTTGCTGCAAGGAATGATCAACTCCCATAAGTGCTAAATTCTCACTAGTCCGATGACCCTGAGCAGGTTCTAGTTTAAAAGGAGGTTGGGAGGAAAGCCAACGCTCGCCCTGCAACATCTCCACACTGCTTAAGTTGCTAGATGACTCTTCAGAGACTGGAAGAGAAGGCACTACACTTGTAGTAGAAGTTGACATGCTCATTAAACCCGCAATAGTTGTGTCTGAAGAGCTCTGGGAGATCATATTGAGGATCGTCTGCTCCGAAGTGTTTTCTTCTGCTCCTCGGTCATCTGCTTTTGTTTTCATGGCAGCCTGGCATGCCTAGAATGAAGCAAAACATATGCTCACTTTAGGTGGTTTATTAAATAGAAAAACACTAAGTTGAATAGACTGTACTTGCAGCAACATTGGCAGTTCTGGGTAGTCCACAAGCAAGAGGCTACTCAAACATAAAATCTGATAAATACTACCACCAGAAGATTTAAAAACTTCCAATTATCCCAGAAATCAATCTTTACAAATGGTACAAAGCAACAACAAAAAATAATTTGTGCTTATCTAAAAATTATTCACGAACATCTATGCCTTCTTGTAACTGCTTAGTTAGTCCATGAATGAATGCTAGAAATTTTGGTGAAGTTTTATATGAAAGCAAAATATGAATTATGTGATCTCAAGCCCACTTTGCCTAGGCTTTTAAGAAGCAAACACATTTTCTGCAACTTATTCAACTCAGGAGAATAAAATTAAGTGTATTAGTCTAGAGTGAAAAAATAAAAACATTTTTAAAGAAATTTTCTGATACTGGGAAAAAAAAGGAATGACTTCATTATTTGTATCTAACAATTTGAAAAAATATTTGAAATACAACTCTAGACTATAATACCAAAAAACATTTCTAAACTCCATTTTTAAACTAACAACACTTCAAAAAAAATAAATAAAATTACAACACTGACCAGTTCTAACCTTCTAATTTTCTTTCTTTCTTTTTTTTTTTTTTCAGACAGAGCCTCAAGCTATTGCCCTGGGTAGAGTGCTGTGGCATCACAGCTCATAGCAACCTCCAATTCCTGGGCTCAAGCGAGTCTCCGGCCTCTACCTCCCAAGCAGCTGGGACTATAGGCGCCCACCACAACACCCGGCAATTTTTTGTTGCAGCCATCGTTGTTTGGCGGGCCCAGGCTGAACCCGCCAGGCTCAGGTGTATGTGGCTGGTGCCTTAGCTGCTTGAGCCACAGGCGCCAAACACCCCCCCCCCTTTTTTTTGAGACAGTGTCTCAAGCTGTTGCCCTGGGTCATGGTGTCACAAGCTCATAGTAACCTCAAACTCTTAGGCTCAAGCGATTCTCTTGCCTCAGCCTCTCAAGTAGCTGGGACTACAAGTACTCAGCACAATGCCTAGCTATTTTTGTTGTTGTAGTTGTCATTGTTTTAGCTGACCCGGGCTGTGTTCAAATCCACCAGCCTCGGTATATGTGGCCGGCACCCTACCCACTGAGTTGCGGGTACCATCCTTCTTCTTCTAAGTCTTACAGGCGGTGTCTATGGCTCAAGGAGTAGGGCACCAGCCCCATATGCCAGAGGTGGCGGGTTCAAATCCAGCCCCAGCCAGAAACCACAAAAAGAAAAAAAAAAAAGACAGAGTCTTACTTTGTCATCCTCGGTAGAGTGTCGTAGCGTCATAGCTTACAGCAACCTCAAACTCTTGGATTCAAGAGATTCTCTTGCCTCAGCCTCCTAAGTAACTAGGACTACAGGCACCCAGGACAATGCCCAGCTATTTTTTTTTGGGGGGGGGAGGACAGAGCCTCAAGCTGTCGCCTGGGTAGAGTGCCATGGAATCACAGCTCATAGCAACCTCCAACTCCTGGGCTTAAGCAATTCTCCTGCCTCAGCCTCACAAGTAGCTGGGAGTGCAGGCATCTGCCCCAGCACCCAGCTATTTTTTTTAGTTGCAGCCATGGCTGGATTCGAACCCTCCAACTCAGTTGTCTGTGGCTGGCGCCTTAGCTGCTTGAGCCACAGGCACCGAGCCAGCGCCCAGCTATTTTTAGAGACAGGATCTAACTCTTGCACAGGTTAATCTTGAACCTGTGAGCCCAAGCAATCCATCCACCTGCCTTGGCTCCCAGAGTGCTAGGATTACAGGCATGAGCCACCTCACCTGGCCTTGACCTTGTAATTTTCTATCTTACCTCTACCAAAAACGAATACGCTAACTCAGAAAAGTGATGGTTTTTCCCTAACAGTCTCTACACAGGAAATATTCAAAAAATGCTATTAACTAAATGACACATTACAGGAGTTGAAAAATGCAAATCAAATCCTGCTATCACCGAGCTATGAAGTTGAAGTCATAATTACTGCACAACTATAAAACAGGAAATTCCAACCTAGGATACACATTCGATTCTGGTATATTCACTGGTACAGTCAAGAGAAGAAACTAGCTTTTATTTCACAAGCTAACAGCAATGATTCTTACCCTCCAATTCCGAATGCGTTTGAGTCTGTTGGGAGTTTTCTCCAGAATCTGTAGAAATTCATGTGTCAGTTCTACAAATAAAACAGAAAATTTAAGAAAGACTCAGAGAGACAGAAGTAATAACATAAGAAATAACCTCAACTAACTCACTATTTTCATCTGAATCAAGTCACCTTCAGCCAGTTATGTGACAGATCAAGAACAAGAGCTTTTGAAGGTCCCTTACTCTAAAACTTACCATCTAAAAGTTCCAAGGTCACAGTGGCGTCAACATACTCCCACCAGTGCTTCCCATCAGTTGAGACTGGGATCTCCCAGTTGGACCACTTGCAAGCCAGATGAATGCAGACACAGGCCACCACAGGAGGTGTGTACTGCAGGCTAAATGTGGTCAAATGCAGGCTGACATCAGAGGGAAGGAAAACAGAGAGTGTCATGAGCTCTCAATTCTCAACCCAAAGCTAAAACTCTCCATTATTTAAAAAAAAAAAAGTTTTAAAAAACACAGGAGAGCGAGAAGGGCAAGAAATATCCAGTGCTCTGATACAGCACTCTATTTTCCTATTAACCCACCTGTTCAGGTAACAACATTACTAAATTTCTTGACTAATATCATTCAGTCTACACACTAAGCAGAGACAAAAAAAAGAAAAAGAAAAATGGGGAAAAAGAAAAAAAAAGGCTAAGAATTCAAGTTTTTTAAAACACTGACTTCTGGACCAGTCAATGTTTATTACCTATTACCCCAGATGCTGGGGTAAAAGAAAAATTATGTGGTTTTTGATATGTATAATCCCCAAAACCAAGTTTTTCCCTAACTAGAAAAATTACCTTGTCTCTTACTAATTTAATTCTATTTAAAATAATGAAAAATCTCCCTCTCAAGTATGAATATGCTTGACTGATGGTTTATCTCAAAAATTCTCAAAACAGGTTATAAAAAGGACCTTCATAGCCCTGGAAGTTACTAGGGGTATCTTTGGTTTCCACAAACAAAATTAGGGATTGCTGTAAAGAGTCAGTCATTTGCTAATACAAGTAATTTATTTTGTAAAAAAAGAGAAGAAATAAAAAGTATTGAAACTAAGTACCCATTTATTTAGGAGTGCCAAAAGAAAAAGGAATCTTCTAAAATATAATTATTGCAGAATTCTCCAAATTAGATTTTCAGTTACTATCAACGAGTGCTAAGTTTAACTTTCAGAACTGTGTTCTTGGATATTTTAAAGCAAAGTTAACAAATGCAAAGTTGAGCATACTATCAAAGAATCATTACTAAATACTTATATTACCATAGCAAATTAAAAAGCACCATGGAAACTTAAACTACAACATGAATACTATGCATAAAAATCAACATTTACCAGAGAATTGTCTAGAATACATTGTATCAAAGATCATTTCCATGCCTGGATCCTTGGGTTCTAGTTTACTAAGTGGTTGTATTTACCACTCAAAAGATGACAATTCCAATCCAAGTAAAGTCCTATCCCAAAATCAGAAGGGGATAAAAATTAAAATATAAACCTGTTGGTTGCCATGAAGTACGAAGTCTGTGCTAAGTCCTTGCTTGCTAAAAAGAAAATAAATAAATAAAAACAGTGGGGCAGGGGGAGGGGGAGGAAAAAAGTTATTAGTTCCATTTATTCTCAACAAATATTTAGTAACCGTTTAATATTTGCAAGGTACTATGAATAGAGTAGTAAATGAGGCAAACATCATCTCTGACCATCTGATGTTTATATTCTACCTAAGGAGACAGATCAATGATTTTTAATTTTAATAATTATCCTGCTTCCAGACCTAGGCACACAAGCTGCATTTTGCACACCAGTTATTTGGGACACTTATAACAAGTAATTCAGAGATTCTTATGTAAGGATTCACCACAAAACACTAAGCTAGATTAACTAAGATGACCTGAAAACCAAGCTCAGAATCCAGAAGACTTTAATATATTTGGGAAAAGTGTTAAGTGTTTTCTTTGCTGTTAAGAAAAGTATTATTTTTATATATATATGTATTTTTTTTTAAAGGTCACTGTCAGTAGAGTGCTGTGACATCAGAGCTCACAGCAACCTCAAATTCTTGTGCTCAAGTGATCCTCTTGCCTCAGCCTCCTGAGTAGCTGGAACTACGGGCTCTGGCCACGAGGCCTATTTTTTAGAGATGCAGTCTCACTCTTGCTCAGGCTGGTCTTGAACTCCTGAGCTCAAGCAATCCATTCACTTCAGCCTCTCAGAATGCTAGGGTTACAGCCATGAGCAAGGGCAACCAGCTCATAAGAAAAGTTTTTAATGGAGTAGCCTATAAAATATATTAAAATGAAAAAACTACATTCCTTTTTCAAAATTACATGAAACATACATTAGTGAAATATAAAATAAGACCAATTACCACTTTGGTCTAGAAAACTATAAAAGGCACTTAAATGTACAATGACGTCCAGACTTTCTGTTTTTTTAGTTTTTTTGTTGGAACATGGCCTTATTATGTTGCCCAGACTGTCTCTCAAAATCCTGGACTCAAGTGATGTTCCTGCGTTGATCTTCTGGGTGGCCTTTAATCAACCCTAGAATTAAAATGAGATCACCCCCTCTCCCAAGATGAACATCCTTAAAAGATTAACTCTCACCACTCATTTTGCTATAAATCAAGTAAGCTTTTCAATTTAACTTTTGACCAAAGCAGATGTGTTAAGTACAGAAAACCACAGCCTCTAAGTGCTAAAACAATTTAAGACAGTCATCTCAAGTTGGGATTCCTTACCTCGAACAAGTTGAGTGCACTTTACTACATGTGTATGTGGGTGATCAATTGTTAGCTCAAAGCCTTAAAAGAAAAAAGTAACTGGTTAAAAAGGCTAAACATACTCTAGACATTTTAGACTTCTTTTCTCTGAGTCATTTCCCTCACCCAAAATTGCTGTTCAAAGGCTAAGAGTCACACACACAAAGTATGTAATATACTCTTCTCTAAGATATTTTATCTTCAAAGTTGCTTTCACTTTGAGCTAGAGGATATGGCCAAGATCTCAAGAGCACTGAAGAACACAAAACATTTTTAGGGACAACAGGATAATGTAATATAACAAGGTAGCCATAACATTCGTGTCCAACTTAAAATTGCACAGTATTTTAAATTGCACACGAACTTCATGGCTACTCTATACAATATGGCATGATATGACACATGACATAATACAACATGACATACGATGATATGATGTGTAGGGTGGAAGAGTCACTTAAGTGATGACTACCTTAGCCTTTTTTTTCAGTGTCTTGCTCTGTTTCTGGGGCTAAAATATAGTATCATCATCATAACAAAATCCTCAACCTCAAACTCCTGGGCTCAAACAACCCTTGTGGTTCAGCCATCCAAAGAGCTAAAATGACAGGTATGCATCACCACACTCAACTAATTTTTCTTTTTGTGAGACAGAGTCTCACTATGTTGCCCTCAGTATAGTGCCATGGCATCACAGCTCACGGCAACCTCAAACTCTAAGGCTTAAGCAATTCTCCTGCTTCAGCTTCCCAAGTAGCTGGGACTACAGACGCCTGCCACAATGCCTGGCTATTTTTTTGTTATTTGTTTGTTTAGTAGGCTCTGGCCTGGTTCGAACCCATCAGCCCTGGTGCATGTGGCTGGTGCCCTAACCGCTGAGCTATGGGCGCTAAGCCAGCTAATTTTTTTTTGTAGAGACAGGTTCTCTGTTCTCAAACACCTGGGCTCAAGTGATCCTCTTGCCTTGGCCTCCCAAAGTGCCAAGATTAAATGCCTGAGCCACTGTGTCCACTCTAAAGCTTAATCTTGAAAGAATACTTTATTTTTTGAGACAGTCTCACTTTGTAGCCCTGGATAAAGCACCATGGTGTCACAGCTCACAGCAACCTCAAACTCTTGGGCTCAAGCAATCCTGTTGCCTCAGCCTCCTGAGTAACTCGAACTACAAGTGCCCATCACGATGCCTAGCTAGATTTTTGTATTTTTTTTTTTTTTTGAGACAGAGCCTCAAGCTGTCCCCCTGGGTAGAGTGCTGTGGCATTACAGCTCACAGCAACCTCCAACTCCTGGGCTCAAGTGAGTCTCTTGCCTCCACCCTCCAAGTAGCTGGGACTACAGGCGCCCGCCACAACGCCCGGCTATTTTTTGGTTGCAGCCGTCATTGTTGTTTGGCGGGTCTGGGCTGGGGATTCGAACCCACCACCTTAGGTGTACGCAGCTGGCACCTTAGCCGGTTGAGCTATAGGCGTCGAGCCAAGATTTTTGTATTTTTAATAGAGACAGGGTCTCGCTCTGGAAATCCTGAGCTCAGGTGAACCTCCCAGAGTGCTAGGATTACGGGTGTGAGCCACGGCACCTGACACTGAATAAACACTTTAAAACTTATTCCTCTCTTACCTCAGTTTTGTTCCCTTTCATCATCTCAGTTACATCAGACATTAATCATTTTTTTTAACCTCAAATGGCATTTACCAAAATTATTTCAGGAGAATCAGTGTGTCTACAAAAACTGACTTGAGTAAGTTGCCTTCTTTGAGTATGTAACTAAAATTTTCCTGATATAAGAAATTCCGGGGGCTTGGTGCCTATAGCTCAAGCAGCTAAGTAAGGCGCCAGTCACATATGCCAGAGCTGGTGGGTTCAAATCCAGCCCAGGCCTGCCAAACAACCATGACAATTACAACCAAAAAATAGCTGAGCATTGTGGTGGGTGCCTATAGTCCCAGCTACTGGGGAGGCTGAGGCAAGAGAATGGAGGTTGCTGTGAGCTATGATGCCACCACACTCTACCCAGGGCGACAGCTTGAGATTCTGTCTCAAACAACAACAAAAAAATTCTGGGGTGGCACCTGTGGTTCAGTGAGTAGGGCGCTGGCCCCATATATGGAGGGTAGCGGGGTTTAAATCCAGCTCCAGCCAAATTGCAACAAAAAAAATAGCCGTGCGTTGTAGCGGGCACCTGTGGTCCTAGCTACTTGGGAAGCTGAGGCAAGAGAATCTCTTAAGCCCAAGAGCTGAAGGTTGCTGTGAGCAGTGACGCCACTGCACTCTACTGAGGGTGACAAAGTGAGACTCTGTCTCTTAAAAAAAAAAATTATAGGCTCGGTGGCTCAAGCGGCTAAGGCGCCAGCCACATACACCTAAGGTGGCGGGTTCAAATCCCTAGCCCAGGCCCACCAAACAACGATGGCTGCAACCAAAAAATGGCCGGGCGCTGTGGCGGGCACCTGTAGTCCCAGCTACTTGGGAGGCTAAGGCAGGAGACTCGCTTGAGCCCAGGAGTTGGAGGTTGCTGTGAGCGTGATGCCATGGCACTCTACCCAGGGGGATAGCTTGAGGCTCTGTCTCAAAAAAAAAATTATATTGATAAATTTATAAGATGCAAATTATTCTTAAAGGACTGCTGACTTTTGTGAATTAGATCTTACTTTAGGTTTCCACATTAGGAAATTAGGAAAATTAGGTTTAGGAAACTTTAGGTTTCCACATTAAAAGATACCTAATGTAGAAAAAAAAAAATGACAGTCCAAAGGAATAAGAAAAGAAATTATTTTCATACTTTCTAAGATGTTAAAGGCAGCCTATACAATGAAAATAAGAGATAGTAACAGAACATCATCAGAGTTCCTAAGCAACTACTATAGTCTGAGTTCTTCCACTTCCACTTTCCTGTTCTAAACACTGGTTACCAATTTTGAATACCTATGCTTTTATCTAAATACAATGATAAATAGATTATAACAACCTATGCAAGGAAAATGGTTCTTTAGTTTCTGCCATTATTTAAGAGGTTAAAAAATAACAAATCTTAAGCAAATCATGAAACCTAGAATGAGAATTAAAAAAAAAAAAAAAACTAACTGGTGTTTTAAAGGTCAGCTATACATAACATTCTCTCCCTATGGTAGAGACCAGGGTTAAACCTGAGCTCTATAAGCTCTATACTCCACAAATAGATGGACAGATACTCTTCAAAAATAACCCAAAGGATTTTCTCCTGTTTCCTATTTGGCAAATTTAAAATTACATCATTGTGTTAAATAACTTTAGTTATTAAGGGAAGTTTTAAGGGCAGATAAACTTACCTAAAGTCTGTAAAATTATGCTTTCTAAAATCACCAGATCTTGAACTTGTTGCAGGTAAGCCTAAAAGTGAGAAGACAGAAATTATTCCCCATAAAGGCATGATGTATAAAAAAGAAAATTCTCCATTACATCTATAGTAGTGAAAAGATGAAAATTATCTATACTTCTTAATAGAGAATGCTTAAAACATATATATGTATATATATACACACAAAATGTATGATAAAATACTATCTAGACATTTTTTAAAAGTAGAGAATATAATGGCCAAATATTTGGGATACAAGTGAAAAAGAAGAAAGATATAAAATACATGACACACAGCTATTTACAGAAAAGAAGCCAGAAATGCCAGTGGTTCACTTATATATCCGTGCTTCGTGGCCTAAAATATATCCACGTGATATACTTTTTCTGTTTTTTTTTTTTGCATTTTCAAATTTTACCACAATGAATTAACTTTTGCCACAAAATTTATATTTTTTTTATTAAAGATTCAAACACTAAAAGGTGCCTTTAACAGCCCTTTTAAGTTACAACCAAAAGAATAAGAGAAAATAGAATTAATCTCCTACCTCACTCCTAGTATCAGGAAGTGATTCCTGCGGATGGAGACAAGTATGTGCTACCTTGATGACATGTTCCAATTTTTTTGGCTGTTCTTCTACTTTAGCTGCTAGAAACAAGGCTGCTGGAGCCACAGACTGGATGGAGGAAAAACAGATCATATTTATCATTAATATTTTATTTCTAGACCAAGATGGAGATAAAGAGTTTAGTCTCAAACAAATCAAGCGCTTACCTCAACTTCATCAACTCTAATTTATGCTTTGCCCCCTACATATATTTCCCCTCTCCTATCTAATGATCCATGTCAACTTCCAAAAACCAATCCTTAAACAACCTCTCATTAAAAGCCATCTAGGGGCTCGGCACCTGTGGCTCAAGCGGCTACGGCACCAGCCACATGCACCTGAGCTGGTGGGTTCGCATGAAGCCTGGGCCCACCAAGCAACAATGATGGCTGCAATCAAAAAAAAAAAAAAAATAGCCAGGCATTGTGGCGGGCACCTGTAGTCCCAGCTACTTGGGAGATGGAGGCAGGAGAATTGCTTGAGCCCAGGAGTTGGAAGTTGCTGTGAGCTGTGATGCCACAGCACTCTACCCAGGGTGACATCTTGAGGCTCTGTCTCAGGAAAAAAAAAAAAAAGCTATCTATGGGAGAAGGTACTAGATATAAATAGTTTTCTATTTAAAATGAGATTTTTGGCTGGTGTGGTGACTCACACCTGCAATCCCAGCAAAACTTTGGGAGGTCAAAACAGGAGGATCACTCGAGGCCAGGAGTTCAAGACCAGCCTAAGCAATAGAATAGCGAGATTCTATTTCCATAAAAATACAAAAATATCTTTTGTATTATCTTGGAGGGAGTTGAAACACATTCTTCTTTGTAAAGTATCACAAGAATGGAAAAGCAAACATCTAATCTACTCAATACTAATATGAAGCCAGCAGATGATTTAATTCACATCTACATAGGAGAAAAAGTCATTTCAATTCAAGTTGGGGGGATGGGAAGGGAGGGCTGGGGTAGTCCCATTTAATGAACACAATGTAGAGGCACAGCTTTTGGGTACGGGACACAACTCCAAGAGGGACTCTAACAAATTCAAATACTGTGAGCTGTTTGTACCCTCACATTCACCTGAAATAAAAAAATAAATTAAAAAGACAAAAATAAAAAATTAGCTGGTTCGGTGGTGGTGCATGCCTGTAATCCTAGCTATTAAAAAGAGGCTGAGGTGGGAGGCTTGAACACAGCAGTTCAAGGCTGCAGTAAGCTCTGATCATGGCACTGCACTCTAGCCTGGCAACAGAGAAAGACCTCTATTTCTAAAAAACATAAGAATAAAACAAAATGAAATTCTTTATTAAAGAATGTTTATATCAAATTGCTCTAAACATTTTACTAAAGAACACATTGAAGCCAGGCATGGTGGCTCACATCTATAGTCCCACCACTCTTGGAAGACCAAGGCAAAAGGACTGCTTGAGCTCAGGAGTTCAAGACCAGCCCGAGCAAGAGTGAGACACAGTTATCTACTAGCCCCAGCCAAAAACAAAACAACAAAAAAAGTCCAATATATATTGTTAGGTGATAATGGTTAAGTTGCCTTTATAAACATGTTGGTTTTTTGTTTGTTTTTTTAAGACAGAGTCTCACTTTGTTGCCCCTGGTAGAGTGCCACAGCTTCACACCTCCCAGCAACCTCAAACTTTCGGGCTCAAGTGATTTACTTGCCTCAGCCTCCCAAGGAGCTGGGACTATAGGCACCTGCCACAACGCCCCTATTTTTTTTTTTTTTTTTGAGACAGAGTCCCACAAGGTCGCCCTGGGTAGAGTGCCATCGCATCATAGCTCACAGCAAACTCAAACTCTTGGGCTTAAGCGATTCTCTTGCCTCAGCCTACCAAGTAGCTGGAACTACAGGTGCCTGCCACAATGCCCAGCTATTTTTTAGTTGCAGGTGTCATTGTTGTTTTAGCTGGCCTAGGCTGGGTTCGAACCCACCAACTTCGGTGTATGTGGCTGGCACCATAACCATTATGCTATGGGTGCCTTTTTTTTTTTTTTGAGACAGGGACTCCCTCTAGCTCAGGCTGGTCTCTCTGAACTCATGAGCTCAGGCAATCTACCCACCTCAGCCTCCCAGAGTACTGGGATTACAGGTGCAAGCCACCACGCCTGGCCAAAACATGATTTTTTTTTTTTTTTGAGACCAAGCCTCAAGTTATCCCCCTGGGTAGAGTACGGTAGCATCACAGCTCACAGCAACTGCTCAAGTGAGTCTCCTGCCTCCGCCTCCCAAGTACCTGGGACCACAGGCGCCTGCCACAATGCCTGGCTATTTTTTGGTTGCAGCTATCATTGTTGTTTGGCGGGCCCAGGCTGGATTCAAACCCGCCACCTTAGGTGTATGTGGCTGGTGCCTTAACCACTTGAACCACAGGTGCCGAGCCCAAAACATGATTTTTTAATAGAAATGCTAATGTACAGAAAAATGTCTGGAACATTAAGTGACAAATATTTATTAATAGTTACCTCTGAGTGAGATTACAGAGGAGCTTTCAATTTCTATGTTATACATTTCTAAACTGTTTTAACTTTTACCATGGGAACTTATTACCTTTGTAATAAGAAAAAAAAACATAAAACATGCATGAGGCTTAATGTAATAAGAAAAAAAATAACATGAAAAATGCTGAGGCACCCATGCCACAGCAATGTCTAACATTGCTCTCAAATTTCAACTTAGATCCATCTCATCTAAACTTTTAAAATATATTTAGAAGTGATTTTTTTTTTTTTTGAGACATAGTTTCAAGCTGTCGCCCCCTGGGTACAGTGCCATGGTGTCATAGCTCACAGCAACCTCCAAATCAGGCTCAAGCGATCCTCTTGCCTTAGTTTTTCTATTTTTAGTAGAGACAGGGTCTCACTTTTGCTCAGGCTAGTCTCAAACTCATGAGCTCAAGCAATCCACCCACCTCAGCCTCCCAGAGTGCTAGGATTACAGGTGTGAGCCAACACGCCCAGCTTAAAAATGTGGCATTTTTGATCTGTTAATTCCAAAATGTGTTTAAAATCAATCCTCTAAAAAGGATCAACTCCAAATTAAATTAATCATTAGAATTTGGGGCTTGGCGCCTATAGCTCAACTGGGTAAGGTGCCAGCCACGTACACCTAAGGTGCTGGGTTCAAATGCCCAGCCCGGACCCGCCAAACAATAATGATGGCTGCAACCAAAAAATAGCTGGGCGTTGTGGCGGGCGCCTATAGTCCCAGCTACTTGGGAGGCGGAGGCAAGAGACTCGCCTGAGCCCAGGAGTTGGAGGTTGCTGTGAGCTATATAATGCCACAGCACTCTACCCAGGGGGACAGCTTGAGGCTGTCTCAAAAAAAAAAAAAAAAAGAATTTGGAAGAGGTCATGACATCCAAAAGAATATCTTATCTTCATATTGGATAATTACCAGATCATTCATTAACGTTACTAAGGGTGCTTTGGAGAATACACAGAGAAGTTTCTGTCCTTGCCAAGCTTAATTTGTATGAATTAAAATGTAATTTAATAGTTAAAATTAGGAAGAAATATGTATTAACCTATATGTATATATGCATAGCACTATATATGCACTCAAGATTGATTTGAGATTTCACCCCAGATAAATCTTTATCATAATAAAAGGGAAGAATTACAGAAAATTTTCTTCTACAGTTATCTTTTTTTTTTTTTTTTTTTGAGACAGAGTCTCATTATGTCACCCTTGGTAGGTAGAGTCCCATGGCGTCACAGATCACAGCAACCTCAAACTCTTGGGCACAAGCGATTCCATTGCCTCAGCCTCCCTAGTTGCTGGGACTACAGGCACCTGCCACAACACCTGACTATACAGTATTTTCCTAATATAAAAGAATTATACAGTGGCTCACGCCTATAATCCTAGCACTACGGGAGGCCGAGGCAGGTGGACTGCTTGTGCTCACAGGTTTGAGACCAGCCTGAGCCAGAGCGAGACCCCATCTTTAAAAGCAGCCAGCCATTGTGGCAGACGCCTGCAGTCCCAGTTACTCGGGAGAGTGAGGCGAGAGAATCACTTAAGTCCCAGAAACTGAGGTTGCTGTGAGATATACACCACAGCACTCTACCGGGAGCAACAAAATGAGACTCTCAAAAATAATAATAATAATAATTACAGAAAACCTTTGGAATTGGCAAAACAGCTATGAACTTCCTCTTCAAATTTCACTCCACTAACTTCTACTCTGATGTTATTAGACAGACTCATTTACATGCTAACATAATTAAACTCTCCCTCAGTAAGAAGGGTATAGTAAGAGGTAGAAAATGGCCAGAAGTTTGGGGACTAAAAGCAAAAGAAAGCCAAGCTGACTGGACAATCACACAAAAATCAAGAATACGCAATTTACAAGTCCAAAAAGTTTATTATCCAGTTATTCCCAATACTAATTCTGTCAATTTCATTACAGGACCTATATCTACCTTCAGATTCTCTTTCTACAGGTGGGAGGGGAAAAAAAGAGCTCAAAACCCACCACTCTAAGCGGTATGTCTGAAACAAGTTTCCTCAGAAACAGAATTTTAAAAAACAATGAAATATTTAACTCACAAATCCATATGAAATATACACCAAGTTTATCCCTATTACCTCAGGATTTTATTAAACATATATAAGGGCCGGGTGCTGAGGCTCACACCAGTAATCCTAGCACTCTGGGAGGCCAAGGCAGTGGATTGCTTGAGTTTGAGACCTTGTCTCTACTGAAAACATAAAAACCAGCCAGGCATCATGGTGGGCACTTACAGTCTCAGCTACTTAGGAGGCTGAGGCAAGCGGATTGCTTGAGCCCAGGAGTTTGAGGTTACTGTGAGCTATGACACCAGGGCACTCTACCCAGGATGACAGCATGAGACTCTGTCTCAAAAAAAAAAAAAAAAAAAAATACAGGTTTTCCTACACCTAGGATATCCCTACACATTCACTTCCAAATCACTTACAATGTTAAATAAGGCCATTTCAGGTAGCAAAACTGAACTATCACTATTAACAATTCTATCCCCCGCAAAAATCCCTTTATTATTTTTCTTTTTCTAATCTTATAAGTCAATATCCCTAGTCATTATTACAACATGTACCTTCTCCGTCAACTAACTTTTTTTTTTTGACACAGTCTCATGCTGTCACCCTAAGTAGAGTGCTGTCATCATAGCTCACAGCAACCTCAGTCTCTTGGACACAAATGATCAATCCTCTTGCCTTAGCCTTCCAAGTAGGTGGGACCACAGGAGCCTATGACAACACTGGGCTAGTTTTTAGTAGAGATAAGGTCTTACTTTTGCTCAGGCTGGTCTCGAACTCCTAAGCTCAAGCAATACACCTGCCTCAACCTCCCAGAGCACTAGGATTATAGGTATGAGGTGAGCCATCACACCCAGCCTCTCCTCCCCTCCAACTATTAATTGGAATTTTATCAAAGGCTTTGGAAAATCTGTATAACTTACATCCATTTCCAATGACCACATTATTTATTAGTTACCACTTTGAAAGTTATTCTTAAATTAAGCATTATTTCCCCTTTAGTGCTACTCAGCTAACCCAACTTAAGGTGTTTCTAGGCTACTCAGAAAGCTAAGGCAGGAGGAACTCTTGAGCCCAGGAGTTAGAGGCTGACCTTGAAGTGAGCTATGATTGCACCACTCACTGCACTCCAAACTGGGAGACAGGGAGAGACACTGTCTCTTAAAATAATAGTAAAAATAATAACATTACTTACATTTCGATGGAATTGTGTGAAGGACTGAATCATATAGAATCGATGCATGTATACTATAGCAGTATTGATAGTCAATTGCGAGCTGAAGTGTTCATGTTAAGGTCCAAAACCAAGCAAGCAGACAGTATTAATTTCCAAAAATATAAACTTTAACTCTTCCCAAAAAGGCCAGCACAGTAGATGCTATTGCATGAAATGATACTTAACCTCTGCCCCTCAAAGAGCAGGTCTGTTTTCTTTCGCAGATTTATTAACCAATAAATGACATTTGGCACAATGCTTTACACATAACAGGTATTTAATATAAATTTACTTAATGAATAAACAAACTCAGGATTTATGGATCAAGATGAACTATAAAACAGATAAGGGCTCAGTACCTGTGGCTCAAGCGGCTAAGGCGCCAACCACATACACCTGGAGCTGACAGGTTTGAATCCAGATGGGGGCTGCCAAATAACAATGATGGCTGCAACCAAAAAAATAGCCGGGTGTTGTGGTGAGCACCTGTAGTCTCAGCTACTTGGGAGGCAGAGGCAGGAGAATCGCTTGAGCCCAGGAGTTGGAGGTTGCTGTGAGCTGTGATGCCACAACACTCTATCCAGGGTGACAGTTTCAGGCTCTGTCTCAAAAAAAAAACCACATAAGAAGATCCTAAACATTTCTCTGATTTGCCCTCTGAAAATCCTGCAGTGGTGATCCGTTAGCTCAGGGTATGTCTTACACAAGATTTACAAGGCCCTCCCTGAACTGGCCTCCAGGTTTCTAAGTACTATCCTTCCCTGCCTTCTAAACTCCAGTAATTAACTTTTCAGTTCCACTTCTCTCTGGTTACCAAGCCTTCTCATATGGTGATCCCTGGGGCCAGAAATAATTTGAAATGACAGAAAATGAAAAACTTTATATAGGCTCAGCGCCTATAGCTCAACCGGCTAAGGCGCCAGCCACATACACCTAAGGTGGCAGGTTCGAATCCCCAGCCCGGACCCGCCAAACAACAATGACGGCTGCAACCAAAAAATAGCCAGGCGTTTTGGCGGGCGCCTGTGGTCCCAGCTACTTGGGAGGCGGAGGCAAGAGACTCGCTTGAGCCCAGGAGTTGGAGGTTGCTGTGAGCTGTAATGCCATGGGACTCTACCCAGGGGGACAGCTTGAGGCTCTGTCTCAAAAAAAAAAAAAAAAGAAAAGAAAAACTTTATATATATATAATTTTTTTTTTTTTTTG
>CAUYTI010102777.1:0-82222 GCA_963575145.1 Galago senegalensis
TATCATCTAACTCCAGCAAGAGTGGCTCACATTACAAAATCCTAAAACTACAGATGTTGGCATGGATGTGGAGTAAAGGGAACACTTCTGCACTGCTTATAGGAGTGCAAGCTAATACGTCCCTTTTGGAAAGAAGTATGGAGAATATTCAGGGATCTAAAAGTAAACTTGCCATTTGATCCTGCAATTCCTCTACTAGGTGTATATCCAAAAGACCAAAAATCACTTTATAACAAAGATATTTGCATCAGATTGTTCACTGCAGCTCATTCATAATGGCCAACTCATGGAAGAGGCCCAAGTGCCCATTGCCCCATGAATGGATTAATAAACTGTGGTATATGTACACCATGGAATATTATGCAGCCTTAAAAAAGATGGAGACTTTACCTCTTTTATGTTTATATGGATGGAGCTGGAACATATCCTATTTTCTTGGATCGGATCAGGACAGACCCTATCTCTTTGGAGGTCCAGACCACTCCTTGGAGGCAGCGGTTTAGAACTGTAACTAATTTCTTCAACAAGTGTATATTGTGAACCTGCTGTGGTTACTGTAGATTCTTTGAGAAGATAAATAAATCCTAGAATGTGGCCTAGGCAATGAGGCAAATCACATGAAACAAGTAACAGATTCATTCATTCAGGCAAGCAGAAGTAACTGGAGCATTTGCAGACAGAGGTTCCCCTCTGCGCTGCTGGGTGGTTCTGAGGGTACACGTCAAATCTATTAACAATTAAGTAAGTGAGGTGAAGACTATGTTAACCAGTTTGATATAAGTATTCCAAATTGTATATAAAATCAGCACATTGAACCACATAAACACATTAATGTATACAGTTATGATTTAATTAAAAAAAATTTTAAAAAGACTCTTCCTTTCTCTAAACCTGTTCTTCTCTAGAGGAGATGAAAATAATCCCTACCTCTTGGCATTGTTGCATCAAGGAAATAGTAAAAATCACATATGAAAAGTGCTCCATAAACAGTGACCTCCTAATCTAAGTGGCCCATTGTTGTCGTGAATGCCTACTTTGCACAAAGCAACATGCTCAGCAGGGAGGGATGCAAGATGCATCAAGAAAGGTGACTCTAAAAGTGATCAGGAATTATACCCTAATAAAAAGCCTTCATCAGAGAGCAGGTATCAGAGGAAAGATGCCGTCAGCAACAGCTCTGAGCTGCAAAGAGGGAGGCTGCCAAGTGTTGGAAGGGAAAGCCTGGCTGCAAGGTCGGTCCCCTAGGTTTGTGGCCGGCTCTGCACCACCTGGCTCTGCGACCTTGAGAGATTGGCTGTGCCTCTCTGTGCCTCTAACTTCTCATGTGTAAAATTAGGGGGTTGGATTTAATTATCTGCACAGCTCCTCCCAGCTTGACAGACTGTGATGTATGGTCTACGAGGGTCTGGGCCTTGAAAGCTGAATCCGATTTCAATAGAGGAATGGGAGCTCATGAATAAAGGCACAGAGGCAGAGGCAGGAACATGCGAGAGAGAGGGAGTAATAAAAAGAGCTGACACTTATCGAGTGCCTACTTTGGGCCCTGTTTTAAGTGCTTTATCTGTATTAACTCGTTACATCCTCACAGCAACCCATGAAGGAGAACAATGATCATCCCCCTTTTACAGGGGACAAGATGGAAGCATAGAGAGGCTAAGTATTAATTTGCTCAAGGTCACACAGCTTGGTAAGGCACAGGGCTTGGTGGCATTTTAGCCCAGGCAGTAAGATTCCAGAGCCTGCACACTCAATATCCAACCAGAAGACAACACTGCCACTCATCATTCCACTCTGGGGTCAATCAGGTGGGAGTTCAAAGTTTATGTCAAAGGGGAGATGAGGTGTGTCATGCTAACAGGGATGGCTCACATTCCAATCTTAGCCCCTTTGGTGATTTCTCTGCTATAACCCAAGAGCTCAGCTTTT
Source organism: Galago senegalensis (assembly GCA_963575145.1). NCBI lineage: Eukaryota > Metazoa > Chordata > Mammalia > Primates > Galagidae > Galago > Galago senegalensis. Next base: position 1,927 of record CAUYTI010102777.1, read on the forward strand.
CTGGATCTCAGGTTTAACTAGAACAAACTATAAATCATGCTGTGTGGGTGTCCCCCTTGTATCTAGGGGACAAGATAAGAGATGACGGAGCAAGATGACTACATGGAGGTATCTAGCCTATGGGGCCTTCTCAGCCATTCCGAGCCTTGAGGCTGCACCGTAGTTTTCTGTCCCTTGTTTGTCTAGCCAACCACTCTGTTCTGTAGGAGGGAACTACCAGGCTGGACAGACTGAAACTTTCATACTGGAGAGTCAGGACGGAAAGGGTGCTTAGAGGTCATCAGCCCAAAAGCTTCTCCATTAACATGTACTACTGGCTTGGAAACAGAAGCCCAGGAAACTTACACCACTTTCGTAAGGACTCATTCATTCGTACCAAGCATCTCCTCCATGTTGTTCCAGCCATCTAGGTGTAGGGCTGAGCTAAACAAATACACGTTAAACAAAAGCGATAAAGAGGAAAGAGTCCCCACATGGGGAGATGGAGGGAATTCTGGAGACTCAGAACTAGAGAACTTGACCTAGGTCAGGGGACTAGAGGATGCTTCTGCGGAAGTGGTTTGAGCTGAACTCTTAATGGCCGGATTATCTAATTAGAGAAAAAGCAAGGGATGAAACCAAAAACCAACCACTCCTGGCCAGTCCTCCTCACCCTTTATGTTAGAATATTAATGGTAGATTTCCTCTTGCCATCGGCGTTTCTCCACAGAGAACAAAGTGCATTAGAGATACCCTCTTGACTCGCCAAACTCTGCTGTGCACAAGGCAGGGAGTCAGACTTATTATTCCTCTGATTATCTCTTATTACTATTTGCCTCCATTTTCCCCAGGGTTTTGAATTTATAAAACTGACAGGAGTTTTGATGTGACCTGGATTATACACACACCTGCGTGGATGTCGCTGCTGTTTTCTCTCTCTAAAGAAATGACTGCGAGGGTGTGTGTGTTTGAACCAATTTGGTCATTATACCATTTGAGTTTTTCCTTTTTCCATGGCCTATTTTTAGATTTCTTCTTCAATTTGCCGAGCTCTATTAGAATAAGGTTTTCATTTTAATCACGCTTTCTGGGCAGGCCAAATTTAGGCATAATGAAAACAAAAAGTGTTATGCAAAATGAGACGTTAGAGGAAGCCCAGCTCCCAGCTCAATGCGTGCCCCGCATGCCCAAAGCACGCTGGCCAGGAGCAGAACGCAGGTTTCTGGCCCAGGTCTGCAGCCCCAACGCTCAGGGCCTGCTGCTCTCCCCAAAGCAACACAGCCCATTAGTGCTCCAAGAATATTCCATTGCGTGAGTAAGGCTGCACTGAGCTTCTCTGGCCCAGGGTCGCCAGCAGTTCAGCAGCAGATACAGAGGGTTTGGTAGCACCCGACCCAGCAGGTGGTAGCCCTGGACACAGCTTCTGAGAAAGGACGTGAGACCAGACAGCTTCCAGTCTGCTGGAATGTAGGGGAACGGGGGACAAAGACATTCTTCATAGTATCTCAGTGAATCGGGATGTCTAAGGGTGGAACACCAGCAGGGGGAGGTTTGTTTTTTTCTTACCATCCCCTCCTCAGCTCCATCACCACCCGGGATGGAGAGCTGCTGCCTCCGGGAAAAGAAATATGGGGGAAAGGAAAGGCAACTTGTCACTGAAAGTGAAGTCCCTGCCTCCCCCACCCCACCCCAAATCTGGATCATCAATCACAATCTGCTTATTTTACAGGCTCCCCCAGATGCCAAGAGATTCATACTCACATCGCAAAATGTTTTATTCCCATTTTTTCATCCGTGGCTATGTATAAAGCCACTGAGACTTACGTCTAAGAGCGCAGATTCTACAGTCAGCGCTGCTGGCGTCAGAACTTGGCTCTGCTACAAATTTGACTTTGGCTCTTCGTGGCTCGTCTCTTCATTTCCTGAGTCAATTGCAGCACTCACCTTACAGGACACTTGTGTGAAGGAGTTGGTTAATATTGCTTGAAACAGTGCCTGCCTTACTCTACATATTCTCTGAGCGTTACTAAGTGTCTTCTTAAAAGGGAGGATTGGGTGAAGCCCTGGACTCCTGCTCCCCCAGGCATTTTCACTCCTGATTATACACATCATTGTGCATAAAAAATTTTATTGCTATTCAAAGCTATTTACCAAATTGTCTTACCAACTGAATGGAAAAAAAAAATAAGGCAAGGAATTAGGAAAGAGTCAAAACAAACTCAGAACATTTGTAGGTGGGTTTTGGGGGGGTTCTTTTGTTTCTGTTTTTATTTTTTTGGCGTTTATGTTTGATCTTTTTGCTAAAAGGACTTTGTTCTGAAAGCTTTAGCTCCTGTGCTAGACTCCCCACGGTCAGCAGCCAGCAGGCCAGAGAAAGATGATAATAGATGTGACTGCTTGTCTTACACCGTCCACACTCCCCAGTCCATGACCCTGTATTAGTTGACCAGAATCAAAAGGTGTCTTTCTGGAAGTCAGGCCCAGTGCAGGGAAGGAACAGGCAAGTCTGGTGCCCATATTCACTTGGCATGAGAGTAAAAACATTTGTCCCCCCCAAGCCTCGGGTGCCTTGGATAACAGACTGTAATGGTTTTCAAATATGTCAATAAATTCCCTGATTCTCCTCTCTTGAAGAGATGAAGCTTGCTTTGTCTCTTTATGAAAGTGAGCAGGACTTAGTGACTATGTTTTAAGGAATCAAATATAATGACAGTGACAGTATGTGACTTACAGGACAAGGCTATAGAAGGCACTGCAGCTTTCCTCCTTGTTCCCTCTCAGATCACCTGCTCAAGGGGAAACCAGCTAACATGTCGTGAGCTCCGTCCAGCAGTCTATGGAGAGCCCTATGTAGCAAGGAACTGAGGCCATGTCAGTGAGCCATCATGGGAGCAAATACTCCAGCTCCAGTCAAGCCCTCAGATGACCACAGCCCTGATCAACGGTCTGACCACCACCTCAGGAAGGATCTTGAACCAGAACCACCCAGCTAAGCTGCTCTTGGCTGTCCGATCTACTGACATTTTACTGGGTCGCCCAAAGGTCACCATACATAGGGAAAATGGAAAATTGTAGCTAAATGTACCTTTATTTATAAAATATTCATTATAAAATGTTACAGAGAGGTGGCCAACATTTAAGAGAATATTTCTTAAATATTTTGTAAAATTTTGTAACGAACATTTTCATCATTACATGATATGTTACAAATAATGTATAATAAAAGTTGTTGTAGTTGTAAACTACTACGTTTGGGGAAAATTTGTTATGCAGCAGGAGATAACTAATACACAGGTCTTATAAATATCTAACAGATGTCTTCTGAAAGCCTGAGCACTGTGGAGAAATGGATGAAGACAGGGATCCAGATGGAAAAGCAGGTCGCACACCACAAGAGAAGGTGAGGACTCCTGAAATCTTTCTCTTCTTAGTACGGTCACAGGGCACAGACTCTGGAGCCTGGAGGTACTGGGTTTGACCCTAACTTTTCCATTGACTGGTTTTGGATGAGTCCCTAAACACAGTGATATGACATTGGAGAGCTGACTCAGCACTTGCCAGGTGGGATTCAGAGGGTCGGAGCCACTACTCCTAACTTATTGTCCTCTTGTGGTCCCTCATTCTCAGTGCCCTCCTAGCCTTTCACATCAGCACACTTTCTTTGGGGACACATGGAGTTCTTGGGAAGAGGGGTGGGAGGAGTGAGCCTGGGAGGAGACAGATAAGGGGACAGCATGTCTGGTCTTCCTGGAGTCTGCTGGGAAGGAAGGTGTCTGACTGAAGGCTCCACCAGAGCGTTAGCTCCAGAGTGCTGCTAGAGTATGCACCACTATGTCACTTGGGAAGCCGACACCACGTGGAACATCCTTCTGTTCTTTTGCCCACCATTGCCAGTGTAAGAGGAGGAAGATAGGAAAAGGACAGGTGCCCCCACCCCTGTCCACCCTCAGCATAACGGTGTTCAGGGCGGTAGTCCTCTGAATCACAGAGAAGGCCTTTTCTCTCCCAGTGTCAAGTTTGGTTTTACCCTCTTCTCCCTCCCTTCTTGGGAAGGGTCTGTGGACACAGGCACTAATTTTCATAAATTCTCTTGCACAGAGGATCAAATTAAGGGCATCTGAATTCAAGGTCCAAGAGGCTCTCACCTCCCAGTGAGAAGATCTGACCCCTGAGACTCAATCCTTCTGCCCTGTGAGGTCCGAGACCAACCCTCACAAATGAGGACCAAGGCGGTGCCACCCACAGCCCTGTCTGTCCTCCCCTGATGAAGTACATCTGGAGGGGTCTGGGGTGCTCAATTACTCCAGACCGCTTGGCTCCTGACGTCTTCCTGGCTCTAATTGGAAGACCTCTGGAATGCATTTCACAAATTCAATTGTCCCAGCCTCCCTCTGCTGTTCCCATTCCTCAGGCCTGGGAGAAGAGAAGGGAAACTCAATCTCCCGCCTGCCCACCATGATTAAGTGGGAAATCAATCTTGTCTGAATTGCCCTTCCCACTGTCGCCTTCCTGGGGATAAGCACAGATGGGGGGGCAGCTGGGGGTTAAAGAACTGCTCTGAGGTGGCTATTCCACACATTGCTCAGACACTCCTTATGGCCTGGAAGGAAGTAAATGCATTTCAGGAAGGTTTCTCAGGCCCTGTTTCTTAGCTTCTAAACCCAAATTCAGGCCGTCTTCTGCAGAAAGGGACAATAATGATGCCTGCAATTTACTTAGCCCAAAGCATGTTATGCACATTTCTCCAGCAATCAGCTCCTAGGCTCCCATGCCTCCTGAAGGAGCCACATGGGGAGCCAAAGCACAGAGCAGAAAAGGGTTCAAGGTCCCCTGCTCACACCCCAGGGAAGAATCTGGAGTTCAGTGGCCTTGGCTCCCAATCTGGTGGGTCTCAGACCACCATAGCTCTCAGGACCAGGCTAGAGAACTAAATACAGGGTAATCAGGCAGACACAACACAAAGGAAGAATCAGGTCTCAGCAGGGAGGAGGGCAGGGGAAACGTGAAGCTCATGTGGCCGACTCTGAATTCTGCCATTTGTTGGGGGCCTCGTCAAGTGCAGTCAGAAGTCAGGTGCTTGTTGGTGCCTGGCTGGCCCCACTCCAGCAAGCAGTGGCTACGCCTGCATTCCTGATGCCCAGCCTTGCTCTCCAGGCCTTGGGTTGTTTACAAAAATTGATGTGGAGCATGTCCCTCTGCCTCTCTGAGCCTCAGTGAGATCCTTCACTTACAACATGACAAAAAGATTCCATTTCTATAATTCTGAGAGTCAACAAACATGAAATCTGTGGGGATGTAGCAAGGGATGGAGGAGACTTCTTGGACTAGACATTGAAGGAGCTGGATTCTAATCCTAGTCCAGTAGCCGGATGGGTGAAGTTGGGTGAGTCACTTGACTTCTCAGAGTCTGGTTTCCTCACCTATAAAATTAAGCTGTTAGGTGTGTCCCCTGAAAGGTCACTCCCCATTCTGGCCTCTGTGTCTGAATTCAGTGATTCTGTCTAGAAGGAGCTTTGTTGGAAACAAGCTGTTCCAGGCACTGGCTCTCTGTCTGGTTCCTTCTCATTTGTCCATCCATATTGTCACATATGTATTGAGTGCCTACTACGTGGCGGGGTGCTCTGTTAGGCACTGAGGCACAGCAACAAGCAAGATGGACATGGTTTGGTCTCTGTCCTAGTAAATTACAGTCATGGAGGAAAGGCAGAGAAGTAAATAAATATAATGAAGTGTAGGTAAAGACCCAGAGGAATGAGAGACCTTGACAGATTCATGGAATAGACCACAATGTGCAAGGCAGAGAAGGCTGGCAGCTGAAGTCGGACAGCAAGCAGGAGGCAGATCTAAAGGGCTTAATGCACCAGCTAAAGGATAATGTTTCCTAAAGGAATTCTAGAAGAATCACTGAGTGATTTTATGCATAGTTGTAATGCAATTAGGTTTTTGTCTTGGAAAGATAGTTTTGTGTAAAAAATTTAAAACCACTACTGTATAGCAGGGATTGGACACATGGAGGTAAAGTAAACCAACCAGGAAGCCAATGACGTGGTCCAAGGAGGCAGGTGATAAGAACTTGGACTGGGATGGAGATAGGAAAACCTGGACATCTCTGGGAAATATTGAGAAGTTAGAATCAAAACAACAAAAAGAGCAACTGGATGTCTAGGTAGTGTGGAGGTAGAAGACAGCAATGACAGGAAGATGCCATGGAACCATGACTTGAAGGCGCCTGGTGACCTGTGGCTTGGTCTTGCAATTCACTGAGTGCTACCCCAACAAGAGAAATTTTCCCTACACAACTGCTCTCAGGGGCCCTTTCAGGTGAGAAGTATTCACCTGTAACTTCCCTGTCCTGTGGGGTCCCCACCTCCCTATTAGCAGTTCTGTCAAGGCCTATAATTCTGTAGAAAGGATACATAGACCGTAGTTCTGAAATCCCTGTAAAGCCAGCCTCTCCATCTGGGGAAGTAGAAACCCAACAGCAAGACCCCAAACTACTACTAGAGAAAAAGAAAAAGCACCTGTGATTTTATGACTTTGGTATGTGTGAAAAATTAAACACAAACAGTAAAGGTGCCTGTAGATGGTGGCATTGGGGCTTGATCTATCATGGGCTTTGATATATCACCAACAAAATTCTCCAGTGAGAATCATCAAAATATTCAGAATTACTACAGACAGTCTCTTCAGTTGATAAAAAAAAAAAGGCAATCTTAGGTTTTAACCAGTCTCTCTCTCTCTCTTTCTTTTTATGTGTCGGGGTTTAGCATTCACATACTCAGTCAGTCTTATACAAGTCTCATGCAATATTAAAATGTTTATGCAACCCTTTCTGTGCTTGAAGCAGTAGCAAATGTTCCTAGTGTGCAAGGAATGAGGAGAGTAATGTTCTTACACTTCCCAGGAGAAAGTCCAACATCGGAGCACTGCCTGCCTTGCTGTCCATGATTAATCGGAGCAATAAATCAGATCCCACTCTCCCTGGCTATCTACCACCCAGCCTTGGGAACCCCCATACTGGCTGGGTACTAAAAAGAGGGCATCATCTGGTTTCTTTGCTATAAGGAACAAAAATTGGTTGTGCACTCAGAATGTTTTTACCTAAAGCTCATGGCTGCAATCGTACAGGCACAGGCCACATTGGTATTAGTCAAACATCAAACTTTACACCCATTTGAGGGAGCACGTGATGGTGCAGCACTTGGGAAAGATTTGCCTCCAGCTACTGCACCCTTACAGGAGATTGCTTTCCTAACATATGAACCCAAATCCAAGTGTTACAGACCAACAAAGCAATCAGTTTCAATCCAGTCTCTGTCAACCAATGACCATAAGATACTTGATAGAGAAATATTGCCAGAGGACAAAGAGAGTTAGAGACAACAAGTAATGGTCTGAGAACAGCACACTGTTCACAGTCACCTCTGGATCCAGAGCTTTCCAAGCCCAGAAAAGTAAGACAGGAAGGCCTTCAAGATTGTTTCAGATGTGCAAACTTGAGGTCCAGAGAGGCTAGGGAATTTGTTCAAGATCCTTATTTTGTGGTCCACATTCTAATGCAATACCCCATTGACCTTCAAAGAAGTCAAACATTTCCAACAAGAGATACATTGGATTTCTGTGGCTCAGTGTCATGATGTGCTGTTTTTTAAATGGACAGGTCTCCTCTGCCTATCAGCTGCTACCAAATGATGAGTTACTGGCAGCGTTTATATAGAGAGATGCTTTATGGTCATTATTTCTCCTACATAGTCCAATCTGCTTAGTGAACTCTGTTGACCAAGGGCAGGGTCAGGGATTTAACTGATGGGCTTAAATGCTATACAAAGTTGGTTTGTTACTGTTACTGGTTCCACAGCCCCAAACACTTCTTTCTACAGGCTTTGCAAGGGCACCTGCAACAAAGGATGAAGATGGTTAAATGAACGCAGCCTTTTGGACCTGAGCTTATATATTCTGCTTTCCCTTCCTCCCAAGGCCAGGGAGCAGAGTGGGAAGTAGTCCAGGTGGTTGTTTGTAAGAGCAGACTAGGAGAACACCTGCTGGTCTCAGTCTTACTGGACAGTTGCCACCACACAACTTTATATATGCTTCAGGTTTAACACATGAGACTTTTAGAGGACCAATCATTTAGAATCACACTATAGGTCTACATTAGTGCGAATGAGGTGGGTCCAATGCTAGGATCATGCCCACCTACAAGAAGGACATTATTCATGAGATTAACTCTCAGTGAACAGCAAACCTACACTGAGTTCTGGTGTTAGAAAAATACAGGGAACAATTCAGACTGTCCCAGATTTCCTGAAGCCGAATGCCCCAAGCTATGGGTGACTGTTTCTACTCCTCAGCCTGGCATGGCCCTAATGTCTGAGGCTTTCTTCCTACTGGACTTCGGTTTCTCTTTTCAGTAGCTATAGTCTCAGCAAATGCTCTGGGCTGATGGGAGCACAGAAGCTGTCAGGCTCTGGGTGAAGATTGGAGATTTCCATTAAGTTGATGCCATAATTTGCTATCTCTCCCAAGGTTTTGCTTTCTAGTCTGGGCATCCTTCATCACTCCCTTGGCAAAACGAAGTGGCACGGAGCCACTGGCTGCCGAGAAGTTTAACGTTGACTTGGCTAACGTTGACGTGTAGCCTGTCACCCCCTTAGTTAAAAACAGTGGATGTTTTAGTGGGGCTCTTTGCTGTAAATGCCTTCAGAAGAACGTATTTTTAATCATTTCTTTTAACTCTGTAAATAAATAGATGCTTTGTCCTTCACAAAGACACTAATAGCAAAGAATACTCTCTCTCTCCTTTCAACTGAATTAATTGTTGCAAGGGAAAAACTATTCTCAATCTTAAGAAAGTAGGGCTGTTGCTAAGGCAGTCTAGGAGAAAAATCACTAGTCAATTTTCAGGATCTGGGCATAGCCCAATATTGTCACTGGCAGTCATCGCCTTCCTAGCCCTTGGATGTAGGAAGACCCCACTGGGGAAGCAGATGGGGGAAGTCAATGAAACTTCAGGTAGGATGAGCCCTGTTGATGCAAGGTCTTCTCTGTCATATCCCAGGGCTTCCAATAGCTGAGAGCAGCAGCAGCATTTGGGACCTCATTGGAAATGTAGAGTCTCAGGTCTTGCCCTGATCTCTTGAATCCGAATCTGGGTTTTAACAGGATCCCCATGTGATCCATATGCATTTTAAGTTTTGAGAAGCATGCTTTAGATCTTCTTTCTCCTGTGTCCTCAGGTATGATGACACAAATAGGCTGAGCTCCTAGCTCCTGATCAGTTCCTCTCCTGTTCTTACTGTTTGTGTGGAACACACACTTGCTGTGTCTCACCCTGACCTGGCTCCAACACTGTTGACTCAAGTCAGTCTAAATAGTTTGCTTCTTATTCCACCACTATTCTAATTTATAGCTGTTATGACTCAAGCCCCTGAATATAATGCCTTCTCAAGGCTCAATGCCTAAGATTTAGCCTTGGGAGTTGATAAAATCACTTAACTTGTCTAGGCTATAGTTTCTCCAGATGCTAAATGACGATATACGTATGTGTCACTCTCTATGGGACATACATGCCAGGAGGACAAATGAGGTCATTCATATTTAATAGCACTCATTATTATACAGTGAGTGCAAGACATTATTTGTGAGCATCTGTCTGGGTTAATGGCCGATACTTTCTGAATAGGCTAACCATTTTCATCGCATGCTTAATCCTGAGAATGTTAGAGAAGTTGGGGCTTTACACAGTGCTCTCCAACTGGGTAAGGTCTTATCATTCAAAGATCTCAGCACACTTAACAAGCCTTATGAAGAACATCTAGAAAGAGGAAAAGATGAGTCTTTGCCATGACACTACGAGATGAGGTCCCCTGCCCCCATTGTCATCTTAATGGATCAAGAACAAAAAAGGGACAGAATACACCCTACTCAGAATCCTGAAGAGACTGGATTAGAATTCAGGATGTTCAGAGGACTGTAAATTCCATAGGACTTTGGACCAACAATCAATAGCCAATGAGCCCAAGATGGGTTATCTTTGGGCTGGGGGAGATGTGTATGGTGCACATGAGAGTGGGTGCATGTGCACACTGGGCTACACAGATGTCCTGGCTGTCTCATCATGGCTCCTCACACTACATATGAGAGTATTTTGCTTAGAGAGCCAAAGTCTCAAAGTGCCAACTAGCTGGAGCCAATAGAGAAGCCAGCAGCCTTGCCTCTCCAGCACATTGGGCCAGCCACAGACCATTGAACCTGCTTCCTAATATTCACCCATCCACCTATATATCCTTCCAGTCTACAAATACTTACAGAGCACCTACTATGTGCCAGGTTCTAAATGAGGCAGCACCCTCTCTCATGAATCTCAGAGTCTAGTGGACATGAATCAAGTAAGCATAGAAATTAACATGAACAGTCAGGTTAATTGATTTTGCGGGATTAAACTGTGAATTCTGGCTGAAGAAAATGAAGGCCAGTTTTGAGAAGCATGCTCTAGATCTTTGGTTGGGAAATGAGGAGAGGCTCACTCCTTAATAGCAGTTGAACTGAGCCCTAAGTATGTGTAGAAGTTGGTGAAGAGGGGTGGGAAGAGCACATCCAGAGAGGCAGGGGGTGTGGAGGGAAAGAGGGCCAAGAGAAGATTAGTGTGAGAAGGTGAGGAGCTCAGAGAACACTTGAGGTGGAGAAGTAGAGTCATACTCAGAGGCAGAGGGGGCTGGTAGAAGACAAGTCCTTGACCTTTCAGCCACTTAGAGCCCTTCTGCCCAGAAGTCCAGAAGAACACCAGGCCGCTATTCTCCTCTCCTTCTCTCCTCTGTTAGAATCTGGCAGAAAAGAATGATGAAAAGTCAGCTCTGCCCTGCGTCTTTATGCCTCTGTGCTCCTCCTCCACCCCTCACGCACCCATGTGAGGACCAAGTCCACATTAACAAGGTGGCAGCCTCCAAGTTTGGCCCTGAACCTGGAAGACACTGGACAAAACAGGAAGCCTGGCTGTCTTCATGTCATCAGGTCCGCCTTTGGACACAACAGTCTCTCATGCTCTACAGTGTGAATTTTCACAGGTGGGTATGAAAAATGCAGTTGTTTATTTTCCTCATCCTGACCTCTCTAAAAGAGACAGAAGCTAAACATTTTAAAAGGATCCAATCAAGCAGGTACCCTCCATGTCTTGTTTCACTTGACCTTCATAATAATACTGCATTTCTGGCCATTTTAGCCCCGTCTTACAAATGAGAAAACTGAGTCTCAAAGACTAGAATGTAGTCAAGGTGACACAGTTGGTGAGTGGTGGATTCAGGATTACAGCCCAGGCCTATCCTGTAACTCCTTAATAGCTAGCATCTCCTTTCCCTGAAAAATTACAAACACAACTCGCAACCTCCAGGTCTAGACAGTTTTGATGCCATTGTCCTTGGAAGCTTAATTACACAATTACTCAAGACCCCTTATAGACTTTGTTATTAGCAATAGCAACTGCTGCACTCCCTAACCTAGCCCAGCCCTCTCTAACCAGAATGCACAGTTTAATCCTGCAAAATCAGTAGGACACATGATGGGGTAGATAAAATGGGGAAGTGTATATTAAAGCACTTTGTAAACTGAAAATGGCTATATGGGTGTTTGATACATTGTTAAAATCATCCTAAGATATACATCAGGCATGTGAGATGACAAAACACCAGTGAAATTAGGAAATGTGTCCTGCAAAGCCACACATCTGGTAAGGTCAAACCAGTGACCTCTCAGCCCTGCTGCGTGGGGAGAATGTGAGAAGAATGTTCCTTTCTGCCTGGAAGTTCTCATCACAATGTATGTTTACTGTCTACATAGGTACTCACCCAATTAGTGAAAAAGTATAAAATTCAGCTGAGTTAGCCAGGTTTTGTGGGCTTGACACAATGCCAGATAGCCAGTCTCATCAATTTTCTCAACCGATTTGACAGGTTATTTTGGTAAGTGGGTTGACAGAGCTGGAGGCAGAAAATTCTAGGGGAAAAATAAACTTGTAACAATTAGGACAATGCTAGCGTGTGGAAACTAGATAAGGTGGGAGTGGACAATGAAGACTTCCCCATGCTCACAGTGAAGTTTGTGTAGACGTCAGATACGTTGCCGATATAACGGACATTCTATCAGATTGAAAATCAAGGTGAAGAACTGAGATTTCGACAGAAAATATTTCCTCCAGAAATGGCAACAAATAAAAGAGGTGTGATTATAGAGAGGGAAGATTACAGAAACAGGAGGGGGAAAAAATAAAGGGTATTATTCTGTATTCTCTAATTGGCAATTGGTTCCAAACACATTACTGAAGCTTCTTGAGAAGTCTTTGCACATTACTCACACCAGAACACACAAAGACCAGGGTTTTCCTGATCTGCCTACTAATAGTACCATCAATTGCCACCAAAGAAGGACACACCTTTGCTTCCAACTGTGGCGGGCAAAATTCCATTTGCTTTCCTTTCAAGAGAGCACAAAGGCAGTGTAACTTATTCAGCTTTCTTGGTAGAGAAAACTGTCCCCATTAGACAAGCTCCCCAAAGCCTTGCAATCTAACCCAAATAAGGAGGCAACCATTACTCACGCTGGGCTGGGAAGTGGAATAAAACAAGTGGCAACAAAGAAATAAGCAACTGTGACCCATGTCTTTCTATCTGGCAAAAGGGTCTGAGTACCATGCAGGCAGCTGGCAAATAATAAATAACAAGAGTTAAAGGCAAATTCTGAAGCTGTGTTTTACTCTAAGTTGATGCAGAAGCAGAAAAGTAGAAGCAAATGGAAAAGTTGGGGGTAAAATGCAGTGACCATACTACAGACTTTACACTGACAGCTCTCATGTGATATAAGGGAAAAAGGGCCTTTGTCTCCGAGAGTGCCGTGACCACCAGCATTATAGTGCATTTATTCAGTGCCATTCCTGTAAGAGGTGAAGAATTATGGGTCTTCTCACTATACAAAATGAAGCTACAGACTATTTTTTTCCTCTCTTTTGAACCCAGTCATGTGTCCTGCTAATGCTTCATCCAGATCCGCTGTGTCACCTTCTGCACAACTCTCCCCTCCTCAACCCAGGCCCTGTGTAGACATAAGAAAGCCCAACTCTCTGGCCTTGAGTTGGGACAACACTAAGGCACAACTTATATTCCCAAGCTCCCCTGCAAAATCAGCCTGCTGCAGACCACCTGAGGGAATTTTGCCCAAGATCACACCTTAACATAGCTTCTCCCTCCTTCCCTGCCCTGTCCTGCTTCTTGTACTCCCTTAGCAGTGTTCTCTGGGAGCATTTCCTTAATAAGTCATGTGTATACTAATTCTCATCTCTGCCTTTAGGGGACCAACCTAAGACAATCAACTTTCATCAAATTATTCATATCATTCAGATAGGCGTTATTCATGAAAACATACAACCTATAAAATCTCAGTGGTTTGAAACAATGGAGGACTACTTCTTCTTCCTACCACCTATCCATCAAAAGTTGAGGGTGAAGTCTCTGTTGACCTTGGTTATTCAGAGAATCAGGCTAAACATGGCCAGTCACCATGAACAGATGAAAAGAGAGCTTGGAATGCTCATGCCAGCAGTAAGTGTTCAGCTAGAATTAACACAGGCCACTTCTTCTCATAACTCACTGGCGAGAACTAGTTTCATGGCCCCGTCTGACTAGGAAAGGGTCTTGCCCAACTACAAGGAAGTATAATACTACCTCAAGCCTAGAATAGGAAAGAACCTCACTAATGACTACTGCAAAACACCAGAGTTTCAAACCCTGAGATCCATGGCTTCTCTATGAAATATGGCTTGGCTTTCATGAACTTCAACTTAGCCCTATAATCTGTCTATAGATACCTTCTACTGCAGACTATGTGGTTGGTTGGAGAAACTAAGAGTTCAAAACTATGGCTTTACAATGAGTTTCTAATATGGAGATCCTAGGTGGTCTGTGGTTAATGCTAAGCTTTCTCCATATGGAAAATGACCTAATAAAGCTACTTTATATGGTCTTTCCCTTTGGTCAAGATAAAATAACTGGTGCAAAGTCATATGTCCTAATGTAAACATTTCTAAACCAGGAAGAACACATGTGAAATAATTGTTTTTAGATACTAGACAACAGGCAGCAAAAGACTGTGATCCCTGAGAAAAGGGAAATGGTTGTGGTTAGCAGAGGAATTGACCCAGGTTTCTCTCTGAGGTACTTGTTGAACTGTGGCACAAGAGGGAACCAAAACATAGCTTTGCTGAGCCCAGGGGTGAGACATGGGGGTTCAGAGCTACTGAGCTGCCTGGAATTTGTGGGCTGTGATGCCAGAAAGGAGAAAGCTGTGCAAAGTAGGAGATACACAAATCTGTGCAAGAGTCCCCCTTTTGCATTTGGTTGAATACTGTACTTCACACATATAGGACAAAGCCAGGAAAATAACATGTCCCAGAGAAAGGAACATTATCAGAGGATAACTGCTCACACATCTACTAGAGGTTCTATTCCAATCTACTGGAGACGGCCCAGGACTGCAAGACATTTGTGCTCTGATGAACCACAGTGGGGAATCCTCAGTAATTCCATGAACACCCTCAGAAGTCCACACTGAGAAGTAGGCCTAAGCCAGCCCTAGATTAAAGGCTACTTTAGACCATTCCTTAAAAAGCTTAAAAACAACTCACAAGTAAATTAATTGACCGGTAGGAAAAAAATTCATCCAGCTTTTAAGGAAGACAAGACGGTCCGGGCAGTCATTAATGCAGTACCAATAATGTTCAGCATACAAGAGAAAATTCCAGACAAACAATGAAGCAAGAAAATATGAACCATTGCCAGATGAAAAGTCAATTAACAGAAACAAACCAGAAGTAATAGAGAAGAATGAATTAGGAGTCATTATAAATATATACAAATATTTAAAGGTAAATATGAATTTAATGGGAAAAAAGAAGGGACCATAACAGAGAAATGACAAGTAAAAGAAAATGTTTTTAAAGGATTAAACCACAATTCTAGAACAGAGAAACATAATATCTGAAATGAAAAGTTCACTAGATGGGCTTAACAACAGACGATGCTATAGAAGAACAGGTGAGTGAACTGGGAGAGCCAGAGCCACACGAAGGAAAGAGCAAAAACAGGTTGAAAAGAAAAAAAGAGAAAGCCACAATATTCTATGGAAAAATACTGAGCAGTGAAACATGCATGTAATTGGCCTAACAGAAAGACAGAAAAGATTCATTTAGAAAAAAATTGAAGAAACAATATTGAATTTTTCCCCAAATTTGATGAAAAGTACAAATCTATAGATCTAAGAAGCTCAATGAAGCCTAAGAATGATAAATACAAAGAAAGACAGCTATACCAGGGCACCTCAAAATGAAATTGTTTGAAACTAATGATAGATAAAAGATTTATATAAGAATATTCATAGCAACTTTATTCATAACAGCTACAAATTAGAAATAACCCAGATGTCCAGCCATAGGAGAATATATGAATAACTTATGAAACAACCACACAATAGGATATCACGTGTACACAGCAGTAAAAAGGTACAAACTACTGATATATACAACAACCATGCATGAATCTCTCAGATACAGCTGAGAATGAAAGAAGACAGACATAAAACAATACATACTGTATCCTTCCACTTCTGTGAAGTTCTAGGATGGGCAAAATGAAATGATACTAAAAGTAACACAGTGGTTCCCCTTGCAGAGGGGATTACTAGCAAGGGGCATGAGGGATCATTCTGTGGTGATGGAAATATTATATATCTTATAGGTATTATAGATATTATAGATATTATATATCTTATACAGGTGCATGGTCAAAACTCATCTTATATATATATATATACCTATATATCTTATAGGTATTATAGATATTATAGATATTATATATCTTATACAGGTGCATGGTCAAAACTCATCTAACTATACACAAAAAGATATGTGGTTTTCGTGATCTATAAATTACTTTTTTTTGTTTTAGAGACAGAGTCTCACTTTGTCACCCTTGGTAGAGTCCTGTAGCATCATAGCTCACAGCAACTTCAAACTCTTGGGCTCAAATGATTCTGTTGGCTCAGCCTTCCCAGGAGTTGGGACTATAGGTGCCCACCATAATACAGCAATTTTTATTTTTTTTATTTTTTGGGGGCAGGGCTGGGTTTGAACCCACCACCCTCGGCATATAGGGCCAGCACCCTACTCCTTGAGCCACAGACACCGCCCAATATGGCTATTTTTAGAGATGAGGTCTCACACCGACTCAGGCTGGTCTCAAACCTGGTAAATTACTTTCCAAAAAAAAAATTTTTAAACATTATTTAAAAACACAACCTAACACCTATGTATGATACACTTTTACTTTTTAAGCAGACACTGGTATCACTTTCACCCCACCAAGTAACTTTCCTATAGACCTGCTGATCCCTACAATACCACTGATATCGTTCTATTACTTTACCATAAAGTTCTAGACCTGATAAACTGCAAAGGGCTCTTAAATTAGGTCACACTGAAAACCAACATTACCTTAGTATAAATAGTTTATCAGCTTCTCTTTCTAAGGATGTGTCTTTGAGGGGATGGCTAGGTCAAGAACCATAGAGGTCACAGGAGCTACTTTTTCTTCTGTGTTTTAATTTTTCTTCAATAAACAAGCATTACTTACATAATAAGAAAAATGAATGAATGTTTTAAGTATCTAGAGATCCCAGATGACCAGGCAGAGTGAGAGGATCCAGAGAGATGGAAAACTGATAGAAGGACAGTAGCTAAGAATTCCAGAACACAAATTTCATCATCTTCAAACTCACATAACTGCCTTCCAATTCAGACCAGCAAAGCATTAGGATAATTGAGGCAATTTCCTACACAGAGAGACATGGCAAGATGTCTTTATGGAAATTTCAAAGTCGGAATGAATACATTAAGTAGATCACAACACGAGCTTTTTCTTCGAGACACAGTGGTTGTCTAACCATTCCAGATGCTTGCCCCATTCTCTCCTGCTTCCCTCCTTTGCTGACACCCTTCCCTCTGTGTTCCTCTGTTCCTGTGTTCCTTTTCCTTATTTTTTTGCCATTAGAAAATCCTCTCATCCTCGGGCAGTGCCTGTGGCTCAAGGAGTAGGGTGCTGGTCCCATATACTGGGGATGGCAGGTTGAAGCCCGGCCCAGCCAAAATGCAAAAAAAAAAAAAAAAAGAAAAGAAAAGAAAATCCTCTCATCCTTAAGTAGTCCAGAGCTTCTTCTCCATAAAGCCTTTGGTGAGGGCTCCCTCCTCTGAACTTCTGTGGGTCTTGGCATCTCTCCTGAGAAATGTATGATGACTTGCTCTTATGTCCCTCTACAGTCATTGTGAATTTACTACATGCTACTCACTGCGCTAGGCATGTTACACACAACAGTTCATTTAATCCTTACAGCCCCTCTTCAAGGTAGGCGGCATTAACACAACGAAAAGAAGAGGAAACTGAAGTTTGGAGAGGCCAGATAACTTGCTGAAGACAAAGCTGGTTTACTTAGCAAAGCTGGGATTGGAGCCTAAGGCTGTCTGACTCCCTAGCTTTTATTTTTAACTGCTCTGTTATACTGCCTCCTTGATAAATATGTCCTGTATATCCTAAAACAAACAAAAACAAAACCAGAAGGCTATCTCTTTCTTTTATATCACTTACTTTGTGACAGGCAGAGTGTTCAGCATTCCTGGAGGGGAGGGATAATGTTTTGTACATCTTTGTAATGCCTGCTGCTTTTAACACAGTGTCTGGCAAATAGGACCATGTCAACAAATGCTTGACGAGATGAACAGATACACAATCCCACTAGCTCTTTCTCCAGCTCCAAAATTTATATTCCTAGAACTTCAAGCAAACGAAATGAAAGAATAAAGATGAAACTCAGGTCCTTGTTCAAACATAGCCTCCATTTTGGCTAAAGATCACCTGGTTTTGCTTAGTTAGTCTCTTGAATTCCCTTCTGTTCCAAGAACTGCAAACACAGCTCTTTTCCCTCTGTGCCTGAGAAATACTGCCGTATATCTTTTCTAATTTTTTTTCTGTTAAAAGATTACAAGGAAAAACTAAGGCTACAATATAGCTTATATGAGATCTTAAGTTCAAAAAAGGAA
This sequence comes from Galago senegalensis, assembly GCA_963575145.1. NCBI lineage: Eukaryota > Metazoa > Chordata > Mammalia > Primates > Galagidae > Galago > Galago senegalensis. The sequence goes on from CAUYTI010102777.1 coordinate 20,036, forward strand.
GAATTCAAGACATTTGTACATAGTATGTCACCAGAATTTGGACCATTAAGTTATGGCATCTCTTAATAACTGAACAATTATGTGTCACATTGTAATGGGCAAAGCCCTTTCTAAAGCATTATCTTATTTGACTTTCATACTTGGGAGTAGGGAAAGCAATTTGAATTATCCCAGTTTTACAGATAAAAAACTGAGACTCAGAGATGAAGTGATTTCTCAGTAAATAAAATCAAGATTCCAATATACGTCTTTTATCCACAGTTACTGTTATCTTTCAACCACAGTATATTGTCTTAACTCACTGGTCATCAAAGGTTGCACTCACTGCTCCAAATTTTACTAAGTGCATCATAGAACCTTTTTCACTAGGCCTTTCCTGGGGGATAGGATTAACCCTCTTCCTTTTAAGTAAGCCATCTTTTGCCAGATTTTTCCTGAGTGCAGTTGCTGCCAGTTATAATAATAGAAGTTTATACATTAAAAGGTCTTAGAAAGCCAGATTCCCATTGCCCCAGGATCATCTCATCATTTTTTAAATATAGACAAAACAATGCCTGAGATACCAAGCAATTCTGTCCAAAATAGCATAGTGCACACAATCAAGGCTTTAACATAAGCAACATAGAAGTGTTTTGTAAAGATCTGTCAGGTAATTCCATACTATGTCAGGTCAAGACACGGGCTTATATTCAGAAGGGACCTTAAAGTTCATCTAACCCAAGCGTCCTCCAATGCAGCAACTTCTATTGCATTCACAGCCCCGCTCTGCTGCTTGCACCTTTAGCACATAAACAGTCTTAGCCCTTTGTTAGCTAACAGCAACGATCGCTGCCACTGCACTTGAGCCTCTTGGTGGTGACTGCCACCTAATTCTGCTCGGTGTTCTCGGGAGCCCTCTATTGGTTATCTGGGTAATAGCAGGCAGCCCCTCGGTGGGGGAGATGGGGGTGCTGTGCACCAGGAGTCGTGGGGTGTGTGGAACAAAACAGCCTCATGGCGTCTGAAACACAAAGGGGAGCGAAGGGATCTGTGTGCCAAATCCAAACAGGCAGAATCGGTGTTGAAATCCGCTTCCATTTTCTCAGCTTCCAAAAACACCCACTTAAACTACTTTTTGTTCAAAAACAAAACTCTCTGTCCCGACCAAGGGCTAGTACGACCTTTCTTCAGGAAATACTGAGCCACTAACTGTCCCTTCACCCTTATCCCAATTTTGACCTTCCTCATGCTCTGCTCTTATCCAGCCATAGGCAGACGGGTGACACGTAGGCTGTGCAGGTCACACTCCTCCTGAAGACATCCCCCCTCTTTCCCTTCTCCCTCTCCTCCCTCCTCCGCCTCTCTCCTCCCTCTCCCTCCTTTCCTCTCTCTCTTCATTCTAACTAATTTTCATCAGAAGCCAGAAAGATAACTCTGAATTATAACCTGCCTTAAGGATTGTATAATGCGATAGGTAAAATATGACAGATAAATTTATGACTACCTTAAAACGAAAAACTATTAAGAACCCTCAGAGAAGTTCTAGCTAGATCCTTGTGGTTGCAATGAACAGAGATTCAGCTGAGTCACCTCGGTAAAAGAGATCTGGATTTGGAGAATCCTCCTGAGTGTAGGAGCTGCAGAGCCCCACTATCACACCTCAGAGAGAGCGGGGGAGAGGGGAGATCCTTGGACACCCCACCGCCATTCCAGGCCTCACCAGTGCACACAGCTACAGCTTCATCCCATATGTCTGTTCTTTCTCTCTCGTGACCGTGAACTTTCTCACCCCATGCCCCATGCAGTTCTCATTCCACTGTCCACGGACAGACTCTCAAGCTCCTGGTCTAGCTGTGGTTGAGGGGCAGTGAGGACTCTGCACATTTCCCACAGCAACAAGGCAGCAGCTGATCACCACCATCCTCAGGCCCGCCCCCCTCACCCTCCCACCTCCAGGCAGCCTGGTCACACACTGCGCCTGCGCCACCCAGGGAAGGAAGAGGGCAGGAAGTACTGGAGAAGGCATTTCTATCAGAGTGGCTTTGCCAGAGCCAGCTTTCAATTGTGTGGTTTCAACAAGAGTGGTGTGCTGTGAGATCCCAGGCCAGGCAAACATCCCTCTGACACCTACTTCCATCACTTGCAGGGCAAGGGCATTCCCTCTGGGGAACCACAGGCCTGAAGACCTTGCGTATTTGGGTGACAGGATGCTAAGAGGAAACAGACTTTTGAGCAAATGTTCTAGCATTAAGGACAGAGGAAATGAGAAGGGGGTAGGTCTCTAGCATCTCGCCCTCGTCAGGAGAGGTTCTCCCCACAGTGTGAAGTCCCTAAGATACATAGCTAGACCATAGCTCATAGCGAGGTAAGTAGGCGAGTGTGACGGGGGCTAGAGACTCGAGTGATACTGATGTTGCAAGGTTGTGATGACAGAGAGGAAGCAGTGGCTGTGGGGGAGGGAAAGGGCTCACTGGCTAGAAGGGGGCTGGCTATGTAGCCCCCACCACCATGTAGATTTGGTCAACTATGAATCAGAATCATCGGTAGGGAAATATTGCCCTGCTTTACAACCACTCTGACCCACCTGGCACACACATACATCCTTACACGGTTTCCTCCAAGAGTTCGTGTGTGTGAGTACGTGTTCATATTCTCAACTTAACTTCTGAGGGTACCTTTGCAACTTCTGGAAGAAAGGAGGGAAGGAGAAAGGAAAGAAGGCTGGCAGGGAGGAAATGTAAACAGGACTAAGTGGACTGCTGCTGATAGATGGGGTTGTCATATACTCCTACAGACTGGGGAGCAGAGTGAAGTCCGAGTTCTTTCTGAAGTTGTATTCACTGAAGGCAATTTATATATAGTAGAGCTCTGCAAAGACTAAAGTGGTCATTGATTTACTTAGAGGACAAAACCACTCATAACTTGTCAGTATAATGGACATGAGCAATAAATTGTCACTCATCAAAACCAGAAGCCAACAGAACAGACTCTCTGGGACCATGGAATGGGTTGTTTTAATATACAGGGAGCACCATCCTCTCATTCTACACAATTACCCCTGAGCACCTACTGTGTGCTCACACATCGCTGGACACCAAAGAGGCAGCCCCTACCCCTAGCCACACTTTAATCAATTAATCTCACCAAAAGAGGTAAACTTCAATTGGGATATATATTTTTGAAATAAATGTCCACAGTGCTATAATACGATAGGATGGACAACCTTACATACAGGACTTGGTAAAGAATATAGGATAATCTGTTTTGTAAGACTTGGTAAACCCCACACTGTACCCCGGAAGTGCATTAATGTACATAGTTATCATTCAATTAAAAAAAAAAAGACTTGGTAAAGGAGGTGAAGGAAATTGTCTTGAGGAGCTAAACCCTGAACTGCTATCTGCAGATAAAGAGTTATCCAAGTTATAAGAGAAGAAAGACATTTTAGGGGATGGAAACAGCACGTGCCAAGGCCCAGTGCACAGCAGAACCTGGTGAGGACAAGCCCCTTGCCTCCTATTTGCCAGATCTTAAGTGACGAACCTCCTAGATAAGCCTTTTTCTCAAGGAGTATATATTTGAGAGGGGAAGACAGACAATAAATAAGCATGTGAATAAATGGACAAGGCAGTTTTTCCTGCTGATAAAAATTATTGTGAAAAAAATAAGCAGTGTGATGAGAGAGGAGGTGATTTAGGGAGGGATGCTGTTGAGTGTCATGGCTGGGAAGAAAGAGTCATCAGGTGAGGGCTGGTCATGGCATGGGGTCCTGGCAAGTGCAAAGGGCCAGCAGCATGAACCAGCCTGGCTAGCTAGCAGCAAACAGGAGCAGAGAGATTGAGGACGGCAGCTGGGCCCAGTGGGAGTGGGCACAGATCACATAAGACCACAAGTACCTTTAGCGAATGTCTTCACCTTATCCTAAGAGCAAAGGGAATCAATGAAAAGGACTTAAATAGAAATTCAAGGAAAGGTTATTAACTATTTTATACATGCGGGATACTAGCAATTTTGTAAAAGGGCTTGCAAACCTCTGATACTGCAGGTGAAAGGTTACTTGAATCTCTTTCTGGGCTTTCTCTCGGGGCTCAGGTCCATAGCCATCATCAGATTCCCAATGGGGCCCACAATCCTCCAAAGGTTAGAACCATTGTCCTGGTTCTCTTTCAAGAGAGGACTGGATGACTTCCCACTTGAGTCCCTTCCATCTCTAAGACTCAGGAGCCTAAGTCCAATCTAGAGCCTTCCAAGTGATCGACAAACTAAGATTCCCTGTCACCATCAGGGACATTACAGCCCAAAGTCAGAAGATACGTGGTTGATGTTGCTGGCAGCAGAGCACCCCCCAGCCCACCCACCTCACACGTGCTGCCTCTCCTGAGGACAGATGCCCCACAGGCTGTGGGCACTGACTCTTTGAGGGGATCTACACTGGGTATTCACAGGGGTGTCATGTCAGGCCCAGAAGCGTTTCATCACCAGCAGCCATGGCCACATCTAGGGGGTTATTCATGTTCACCTCTCTCCAGGCGCTCCTGCATCCTGCTGGCAAAGTAAAAATAGAGGGAGTGGATCCCAGCCAGAGAAGGCACAAAAGACGCTGGACGATGTGTTCCCGAGGGGACCATCTACATGAGCCATCCTGGGCACAGGCACTGAGTCACTGATGCTGCTGGTCCCTTGGCCACAGACCCTGACTTTTTCTTCACAGTGATTCCCAAAGGGTGTTCCCTGGTGCTGCAATTCTGGGGAATATTATAGCAGTTCTGAATAAATAAAGTTCTGTAGTTAAGCAAACCTTCATTTTAACCTTGGAAAATTAAATCTAAGTTTCTAAGTTCCCCAAATTTTTTGGAAGACTTCCCCAGAAACCTTTGGTTTAGAAGCAACTCATGGCATTGGTGCTCAATGACAGAATTTGAGAAATGCTTTGTACCCTTAAAAGATTTCAGTGCCCTGATTCATGCCAGGGCTCTCTTTAGCACAAGGCATAACTTTATTTCCCATCCAAAGTCCACATTGAATCTTGATCCATGAAGGAAGACTACTCCAAAGGCTTGGTCTATATTCAGTGCTTATAGGCTGGGCCATACAGTTGGCCCATGATTATAAGAGATCTGATTTCTGGCTTGGGAATGTGATATTACGATTGTCATGGTCTCAGATCCCACCTGGAACTGGCCTCCTGAGGCCCATCACCCTGGACTCCCGTCTGTGTCTTGAACACACCAGGCTGGTTCATGCTGCTGGCCCTTTGCACTTGCCCCCACCCCATGCCATGACCAGTCCTCACCTGATGACTCTTTCTTCCCAGCCATGGCACTCAAACAGCATCCCTCTCCAAATCACCTCCTGTCCCATCAAACTGCTTATTTTTTTACAATAATTTTTATCAGCAGGAAAAACTGCCTTGTCCATTTATTTACATGCTTATTTATTGTCTGTCTTCCCCTCTCAAAAATATACTCCATGAGAAAAAGGCTTGTCTAGAAGGTTCATCACTTAAGACCTGGCAAATAGTAGGCAAATGTAAACGTTTGTTGAATGAATAAACGAATGCTTTCAAAGAGTTGTTGCTTATAACTTTTGTATCACAAAAAGTAGGGGAGTCCACTTGACAGCACAGACTATTGATGCGTGCACCTAGACCCTCTCCTCAATACCCTTAGGAATTGAAGGTTGTTCAACACTGCAAGAAAGGGAAACCATCCTCCTCTGGAGACTAACAAAAATCTGGTGACCTCCTTCCTGGGTCCTGCTAAGAATTACTCTTATTATCGTATTAGCCCCCACTTACTGAGCATTGCCTATGTGCCAGGAAGGGTATGAAGCTCTTTACATATACCATTTTATCCTCAAAACAATTCCATGAGATAGAGTTTATTATTATTCCCATTCTACAGAAGAGAAAACAAAGCTCAGAAAAGTTAGGCTTTTTGCCCAGCACTTACAAGCTCATCTGCTGGACTCTAAAAGTAGACTCCTGCTGAGCTGTTGAATTTGTACACACAAAGGGGATAGGGGTAAAAATGGCCCTACCATAGTTGCCATCACCTCAGTGTGGAAACATGGAAGGGGACCCAGGTGGTCCCCACCAGCAAAGCATTTCACTGCAGGTTGGAAGTGGTTTAGGAATTACCAAGAGAAACTCCCACCTCCCCTCTGCACACCTCAGTATTCCATATGGATAGGTGCCCCCCCTTCCAGAGGTGGACATAATGAGCTGCTCATGATACAGCTGGCAAAATACTACTGGGAAAGCCGGGGAAGGTTGTGGAAGAGGATGTGGGCTGTGTTGACCCAGGAACTCTGGACATCAGCTCCTATGCCCCCTGGAGCTGGAACTTCCAAAGCCCAGGAAGTTGAACAAATGCTCCAGAATCTGTGAGGTGCTAGGAAACCAACAGGGGATTTTAATTAAAGGCAACTTGCTGATCAGGTACATACCTAATGTTATAATTACCCGGTGATGACAGCGCCATGAAGTACAGGCGAGCAGGAAGTACTGACCAAGCAATTTTGAAAGGTTGGTCTAATGCTCTTCATTTTTCACTAAAGCCTAAATTGAGTTTGTGCTTTCAGGGAATAATGAAAAAGACAGAAAGGTGAACATGACAATCTAGTTCCAAGTGCCCCGGGTTGAAAAAAAAATAATAGCAAAAAAAATAAAAAGTGATTTTTCCTCCGAAGCCAATGAATGGCATTCATTTATTCATTTATCAAACTCTACAGAATAATGTTCTATGCCAGACACTGTGCTTAATGATAGAAATATGGAGGGAAGGAGGAGGAAGGAGGAGGAAGGAGGTGGAGGAATTGGAGGGGAGAGGAAGAAGAGGAAGAGAAGGGCAGGGAGGAGAAGTAGAGAAGGGGAGACAGTTTTGCCTTGGATGAGCTCATTCCACTAGACTCCCGGCTCAAAAAACAAAAACCAAACAAACAAAACAAATAGGCTCAGCTCAGGCCAACTGGATTTAAATCCCTCCATAAGTGGTGAGATTTCCATGTCTCTGAGAAGTGTCTTCTTGGCTGCTGGTGAGATGGGGTATGCAGCTGGTCGGGTCCCCGGGGGCCCAGGGGCAAGGAGCCTTAGTGCCTCTGAGAGGGAGCAGAGGGAGGGAGGATTTTCTTCCCAACCACTGGAGCAGTACAGTGGGACTTCAACTGTAAAGTCAGTGCCAAAGGCACAAGTTGCATAGACTCAGAAGTATCCTTGAAAATCCTTAAGCAGCCCACGTGCATCTTGTCGACCATCTTGCTCAGAAAGACTTTTCACCAGCCAGTTTGAGAACCACAGTGCTAGACCTGAAGGGAGGAAGGAGCATGTGCATGCAGATTTGGGCTTTGAAGCATACCATCTTCAAGGTAATTATCAAACTGCTGGTAGGGAAAGGAGATGAGTAAAGAATTCTAAGTGTGTCTGCCAGCCTGCGGGGCTTTCAGCACAGTGTTTTAATACCTACCCTCTAAAACCTTAATAAATGCTAATGGATTTGTGTGTTGTTGAGAGGGCCAGGCTGGGGAGTGGAGTTAGCTCTCCAGTCTGTGGGGAGGGAGGGGCTCCCAGAGATCCTGGAATGGGCACCAGGGGGATGAGGTGGGGGATGGATGGCTCTGAGCAGCCAGGCGAGGGCTCAGCACGTGTTCTGGGAGCAGTGGACAGCAGCTGACTTAGGAGACTGGCTGGGGAGGGATGTAGAGCTCACCTGAAATGGACAAGTCAGGGCCACAGAGATGCTCCAGTGTGAAGTATCTGTTCAGCCCAGCAGCACATGGTGAGCTGACCTGTGCAGTCTGCTCCTAAGAGTGTGTGTTCCCAGCACAACCAGCAAGCACCTCTCATCTCCCCAGACTCCCATCTACTCTGGACAGCCTCACTTGCTTTCCAGCCTTCTCAGTCCCCCACCACCAGGACACACTGGAGCTGGTCCCATCTCACAGGCCCCGCCTGCCTGCTCTCCCACACCCATCCACACATCACCTCTGTGAAGGGCCCACTCGGCCCCCGTCCTCTGAAAAGCGAGGCTTCCCCACCAGCTGGCCATCAGAATGCCTGGCTGTCTGCCCCCCTTCCATGGGCTACACCCATTTGACACAACTCATGCTGGGGACGGAGTATGGATTCAAGTCCAACATTGGCTTTGAAGGTACCCCTGGCTGTGTGAACCTGGGCTGTCACTCAAGCCAGCTGTGCCTCAGCTTCCCCATCTGTGTATTAGGTAAGGAGCGTAACTTCCTCACTGAGGGCTGGAACAATCATGGGGGCAAGAGATGGGATGCGCCCAGTAGGCACCTGGCTGGGCCAAGTGTTTTCCAGAAGATGCTTCAGAGAAGGATATTACAGCTCACTGTATTCTCGGGGCCCACCTGGCACATCATAGATTCACAGGCAACCTGCACACTTTATTTTATTAGAAACTCACTCATTCAGGAAACATTTACCAAGTTTCTACACCAAGTCATTTATAAAAATGAACAAGACGCATTTCCTGTCCTTCACAGGCTGCAGAGAGCAATCTACCTTGCCCAGCTCTGCTGGTGCCGGGCTGCCAGCACCTTGCAGCTGGTGCAGTGATGTCCCTTAGCCTAGATTCTCTGAGGAAGTGGAGGGGGAGAGAAAGGAGGAAGGAGAGGGGGAGGGAAGTGGAAAGGAGAGGGGGAAGGGGAGAGGGAAGGCTGGAAGGGGAAGGGCCTCCTCCTCATCCCCTCCAATCTGTTCATTTTTATCCAGTATTTCTTTGCCAAACACATGTATAACAGAGTAGAAAAGTTTTAGATAAAATGCAGTGAGTGACAATAAGGGGAATTGGAGCGAACTGAAAGAAAGACCAGATCAAAGGTTAAAATGCAATCAAATGATAGCCCCAAACTAGAAACTACCTAAATGCCCATCAACAGTAGAACCAATAAATAAACTGTAGCGTCTTCACACTATGGAATGCTCTGCAGTAATGAGGACAAACTATCCACAACTACAGGCAGCAGATTGGATATAATGTTGGGAAGAATGAAACGAAAGAGCCTGCAGAGTGCAAAAAGCAGCCAGTTAGAGGCCAGCCAGGAGGGAAGGGCAGACACAGGGGACTTCTAGGTGCTGGAAATGTCCTGTTTCCTGATCACGGTATCAGTAACACAGGTGTGTTCATTTGGGAAAATTCTTTGTGCTGTGCACTTAGGATCTATGAAGTTTTTTCTATGACTGTTACACTTGAATAAAGGTTTAAAAACAAGTACAAAGCAGTCAACCATCAGGGATGCCTGAGAGTCTGGGAAAGACCCTAGACACAGAATTCTCAGTGGCAATTGCAGAAAAAGTCCCCAATACCCTACTCAGGGCCTCTTAGCAGTGCCCTCAACCACTACCGCAAGGATGGCTACCTCTGGAGGTAGGACCATCTGGGGCCTGCACCAGCAGCCTACAGAGCTTCCTCTCCTAAGCCTGGTTACATGATCTGGTCTCAGCTGCACCTTCCAGCAGAATTTCCAGTATTTCCCTACGTGAACTGTTGACCGTGGCAAGCCCGTTCCCTGGGGCACAGAGAAATCCCTTGCTAATCTCTGGCCCTGTGCTTTCTCCCAGATAAGCTCCTCCTCTGGGAAGCCCTCCTTGGCTGCCCCAGCTCTTCTTTCTCCACTGTCCAATGTGCTGCCACAGCAGCTCAGGCCTCTGGGGGTTTAATGTGAGAGAACCCGGCACCCTTCACAGGTGCTGGGGTGTGAGCCTCACGCTGTCCTCGCACCCAGCTTCTCCATCCTCAAAAGAAGGAGCCCTATCTTTCCCTGCATCCTTTGTTGTGCCTAGTACAGTGCCAAACACATAATTAGTGTTTAATATGTATTCGTGCATTGGCCCAATAGTTACATTGTGCCTTTTTAAAATTAGAGTGTAAGCTGTAATTAAGACACTTAACTGCCATTATTGGATTGTAAGAAAATGTTTTAAAATTACGATAGCATGTTATGGACCAGAAAAATCCTTTCTCTGCTCCAGACCCTTTAGGGGCTTCTGTAAACTCCTCCCCCCAGTCTACAGGCCCCCACGCTGGCTGCTCCACGGTTCTTCCTTCTACACTTGCCCTTCCTTGGCTCCTACCCTATTGGACTGATGTCAAGTTCTCCAAAGGATCAAGCTCTCTCTCCTGCCAGGACCTTCCTCCAGAATAGTATTTTTCACTCCACATGTCTCTCCTCTTTGTCTGGCTATGTCCTGACTATTTCTCATTTTTATTAAAGTCATGTTCTCAGGAAGTGCTTTCCCTAATGCCTCAAACAATAGTTCTCACACTTAAGCATGACCCAGCAGCCCCTGGAGGTTTTTTGGCTCAATAGGGTGGGGCCTGGGAGCCTGCATTTCTGTCCAGTTCCTGGGGACAGGTAGTCTGGGGACCAAACTGTAAGAACTGGCCAGTCTAGACCCAGGGGCTGCCCTACTTATCTTCTTTACCAGACTGTCTTCCATGAGAAGAGGAGATGAGGCTGAATACGTGAAGGCAAATACCTCTTATTCTCAAGCCCTTCAGTGTTACCAAAGAACCTTCACACTGCTTATCTTATTTGCTTCTTTAAAAAAATCTCTGGAAGAGGGCAGGGCACAGATTACTCCTCTCTACAGATCACTGGCTGAGATGCAGAATGTTCAAGGGACTTTCTGTGAAAAGTCAGCAGACAGTAAGGACTAGAATGAGAAAGAGAACCTGCATCTTCTTATGTTGCATCCCAAGAGAACTTTCTTTAGACTACTCCTCCGAGGCGGTGCCTGTGGCTCAAAGGAGTAGGGCGCCAGCCCCATATACTGGAGGTGATGGGTTCAAACCCAGCCCTGGCCAAAAACTGTAAAAAAAAAAAAAAAATTATTCATTAGACTATTCCTCCGTTCCTGGCCATATCTGCCTGCAGGGGAAGATAGCGAACAAAACGGAAACTCTTATCGATTTCTCTCTTCTATTCCCTTAGGGGTTGCACAGAAATAAGAAACATATCCCCTGAGGTGGCATTTATCCCATGGCCTGTGGCACAAAGTTTGTTTCCCTGGAGGAGGGTGTGCTAAGGCGGGCAAGATGGCAGAGGACCAATAAACATAAAACTTCTTTCTTTCTTTCTTTTTTTTGTTTTTTGAGACAGAGCCTCAAGCTGTCCCCCTGGGTAGAGTTCCATGGCATCACAGCTCACAGCAACCTCCAACTCCTGGGCTCAAGGGAGTCTCCTGCCTCAGCCTCCCAAGTAGCTGGGACCACAGGTACCCACCACAATGCCCGATTATTTTTTGGTTGCAGCCATCGTTGTTGTTTGGCAGACCCAGGCTGGATTCAAACCTGCCACCTTAGGTGTATGTGGCGCTGGTGCCTTTGCCACTTAAGCCACAGATGCTGAGCCAAAACTTCTTTCTTTTCATGCACAGCAGCCTCCCCACAGGTGACAATCAGATGCCAGATGCCGGAGGTAGTGTCCAGAGGCTGTGAGCCTGCTCTTCTGCGATAAAGTCTATATTGCCCACCCCACATAGCCCACACAGCTTAGCCCTTTTAGACTCAAAGACCAGGCTGGCAGCCCCACTCACCATCAATCACCAAGATGGTCACACTAGCCAGATCTACAACTATGACACTGGTTGCTGATACCGATGCACTCAGAGATGAGGGGAAGCCCTCTCCACGCCATGGGACAGATCCATCAAAGCCCAGGTGCACAGCAGCCTGCCTAGTAGAGAATTCCAACAGTTCTAGAACCTTCCTCCACAAACATTTCTGCCATCTTAGGTCAGTTGCAACTCCAGATGGCACAAAACCTAATGGGTATGTTTGGTGACTGCTATGGACCAAATGTTTGAGACCCCTTACCTCCCCACCCCCAAATTTGTATGCTGTTGCCTAAGTCCCCAATGTGATAGTATCTGGATGTGGAGCCTTTGGAAGGTAATTAGGTTGTGAGGGTGGTGTGCTCATAAATGGGATTAGTGCCTTTAGAAATAGTTGGAGACACCAGAGCTTGCTCTCTCTCTGCTCTTCACCATGTGGGGACACAGCAAGAAGACAGCCACCTGCTAACCAGAAAGCAGGCCTTACCCGGCCTTAGGGCTTCTGGCAACTTCATCTTGGATTCCTTAGTTTCTAGAACTGTGAGAAGTAAATGTTTGGTGCTTATGACACCCAGTCTATGGGGTTCTGTTATAGCAGCTCAAACTTTCTAAGATAACAGCTATAACTGAAGAACAAGACAGAAAACTCATAAAGTGGTAGCTGGTGTTGTTATTATTAAATGGCAAGAGAAAGCAGTCTTCACTGATTTGGTTGATAACTTTCTGATTTGTATCTGCAGTCCCAGCTTCTCCAAAGCCTGTTTAATCTTTCCATGTGGACAGTTTATAGGCATCTCAAATCCATCCTGCCCAGAACTAAACTTTTCAGTTCTCTCCACAAACCAGTCTTCCCCCACTTAGTAAATGACCCCTTGATTTTTCCTATTACTTCAACCAAATATCCAGGTGTTGGCCTTAATCCTCTACCTTCTCTCACCTCGATATACAGCCTGCCAACAAGTGCTGTTGACGCTGATTCCAAACAATATTCCTGACCCGCCCGTATCTTGCTACCACCGGTCCCCCCTTTGTCATTCACCTGGACTTCTGCAGAAGTCTCTCAACCCGCATCCTGCCAGCCTCCACCTCAGCCCTCCTCCTGCCACAGTCAGATCATGCCATCTGCCCATCAAACCTCTCAGAAGACTCCCCATAAAACTTGCAATAAAATCCAACCTCATTCCAATGACCCTCACCTGGCTCCCATGTCCCCCCACCTCCCCAGGCTCCTTCAGCTCTCTCCTCTCTGGGTTGGTCTTTCAATCAGACTCACCAAGCCCTCCTCCGCCCCCCAGGCTGACATCTACTATTCCCTCCACCGAGAATGTTCTTTCTTATCCCCCTCAACGTGGACAGCAGTGATTTTCAACCAGGGTGCCATGGCACACTGTTGTGCTGTGAGAGGATCTTAGGTGTGCTGAGAAAAGTTTTAAAGATCATTAAGTTATTTCTGAAAGAAGTTCAAAGCACAGTAAGCCTACTTTTTTCTTTATGCCTATTTTTTTGATCAACATAATTTAAATGTGCCACAGAAGTTTAACTATAGGTTTAAATGCACCATGAAATAAAAAAAAAAAAAAAGGTTGAAAACCACTTCCCTCTAGGGTGAATCCTTCCTAATCTTCATGGATGGGTGAAATGCACCTGCCCAAAGAGGCCTTCCCCACCCACACTATCTACAGCTGCAGGCAGTCCCTAACTACTGGGCCACAGACCTGTATTAGTCCATGGCCTTTTAGGAACTGGGCTCCACGACGGACGAGCTGAGCAGTGGGCAAGTGAATGAAGCTTCACCCTACTGACAGTCACTTCCTGAGCTCCACCTCCTGTCAGATCAGTAGTGGCATCAGATTCCCATGGCCCTCAAACCCTGCTGTAAACAGCTCATATGAGGGATTTAGGTTGTAGGTTGTACACTCCTTATGAGAATTGAATTCCTAATGACCTGAGGTGGAGATGTAATGTGTTTGAATCATCCCCAAACTACTACACTTCCCCCTGTTTGTGAGAAAATCATCTCTCATGAAACCAGTCCCTGGTGAAAGGCTGGGGACCGCTGATCTAGAGTAACACTCCCTATATTTTCTTTCATTCATATTTTTTTGTGGACTGGTATAATTTATTTAGTCAATCATCCACTGTTGAACATTTAGGATGTTTCCCACTTTAGATTAACAATCCTGGGGTTAAACATCCTTGCAATTAAATCCACATCTCACAACTATGTCCTTAGAATAAATCCCTATGTTTGTGTTTTACTTTTTATTCCATACATACTTATATGGCACTTCCTCTGTACCCAACCATATTCTAAATGCTTCACTAATTCTAACTCATCGGCATGGGGGCCCTTTCTTCTGGAGTTAAATACACTAACTTATTTATTGTATATACATTTATTCATTTTATTGTGGTAAGAACACTTAACATGAGACCTATTCTCTCTTTTTTTGTCTTGAGATCTGTCCTCTTGACAAATCTTTTAGTACACAATACAAAATTGTATCTGGGGGTTTTGGGGAAGAGGTGTCTATCTTCTCTATTAGACTAGGAGCTCCAGGAGGGCAGGTTCAACATCCATCTTTGTTTCCACTGTAAATAATATAATCCATTGTAGTCCTAATGCACAGCATGCGCCTAGCACACAGAAATGCTCAATAAATATTGAATGAACCAATAACGGAGCAGGAACCTTTGGCATTTCACATTCATTATCTCATTTAATCTTCACAGACTCCATATGGCAATATCACTATTATTTCCTTTTTATAGCTGAATACAGCAAGGCTCATAGGTTAAGACACTTACATCTGAGTCAGCGTGAATCTTGGGCCCATGATATTCCTACTGCACAGGGTTGCCGCCCAGATGCACAAGTGGCCCATCCCTTTATGTAGTGCCAGGCTTGTTTCTTAGGACTGACACAGGACAAGTTAGCCCTTTCTCCCTTCTCCCAAGAGATCATTGTCACACACCCCTGAGGATGAGGAAATGTGAAGCTGAGAGCCTGATTAATAGGTCCACACATAACCTTTAATTAATTGGCCAATATTCAAGGATTAGACCCTTGAACTTTAGGAAAAATTAATAGAAGAGCTCCTAAAATTAATTAATAGGAATCAACACACTGACAAAATTCTCTGTGCCTCCCTGAAAGAAGTGACAACAAAAATGTGTAAGTCCTGGTTCTTGTTTTAGAGCCACAAGGTCAGAGAGGATTGGACAGACCTGGCCTATTTTATCTTAGGAAAACCTTGGCCTTCAGGTTCCAAGAACAATCCAAAGCAAAACGAGCCTCTGTGTAGTCTTCCCATTTCTTCAATTATTTAGTTGTTTATTTCCCTGTAATTTGCTATGTATATAGAATCATCAAATTTTAAAACCACAAAGTACCCTAAAGATCATGTTTTGTTTCTTTAATGTGTGACCTCATTAATTCAGATGACATTAATTTAAAATTCATGATAATTACATAAACAAAGAGTGAGCAGTACTATGATGCTTTCCAGTTGAAATCTGCATATTCTCTGTAGTGCTACACCATCTCTTCTTAATAAGCATGTGAAGTGACTGCCTGATTAATGCCTTGAGGTGCTCGGAGGGAGGAAGGAGAAAGACAGAAGACAAAGAGTGATGGGTTGGGCCTCTGAGCTCTAGTTTCAGAAAAACCTGGGGTTGAATTTTGGCTCTACTGCTTTCCAGGTATGTGGCCTTGGACAGGTGCCTTAACCAAGCCCTGGCTCTCTTCATTTGTAAAGTGAAAAATAACAATAGCACACTTACCATAGAGTCATGGTGAGGAATAAAAATGAATATTGTATGGAAAGTGCTCAATGTGCTATACAGCACATAGCAAGTGTTCAGTGAAATTACTAGAGCTGCCAAAAGTAATGTCAGGCAGCACAGTGAGAGCATCCACAATACCAGGGAGGTCACATATAAGACTTCATTTGCTTCTTACCTCAAGGAAGGTAGGTTTTACACGTGAGGAAACTAAGTCTGAGCTTATTAGTAATTTGCTTGTGGTCGTGCCTTAGGAGGTACAGAAATGGATTTTCGAACTCAGATCAAGGAAACTCTAAGGGTCTTTCACCACATCCTACCTCCTCCAAGACACACGGTAAAGTGGGTATAGCGGTGGTGTCCCCTGTCTGCCTCCCATGTACTCTAAATGCTGAAGGGATGAGTGTGTGCCCCTCAGGAGACAGGGTTTCAATTAGTGGAGAAACACCAAAGATGGAGGAGACAAGAAGTAAGAAATGGGCCCTTTGTCCCTCCAGAGGGCAAACTCGCCCTAGGAAAGAATTTCTACCGGGTGAAGTTTCTGATTTAGGTGAAGTGTTGAACCAGATGACCACATAGTCTTTCCTACCTCCAGGATTCTGTGAGGTGTTATGCAAGATTTCTCAGTCTTATTGCTCAGCCAAACCTTCTTAGTTGTCTATATTTAACTGTGTGCATTTGGTACAGACAGTGGGGGTGGAATGTAGCAAAGCCAGGACTCTGACCCAGAGGTAGGAAACATTCATATGGGGTGAATGCACACGTCTATGAAATTAGAACTGGACTCGAATTTACTTACTTTGTTTATAAATACATGGAGTATGGAGTGTGTACTATACTTTCAGATTTTACAGGTGAGATTAAGGTTTTTGAATAACACATTAGCAAATTGATGGGAGGAAAACTAAAGCTCCATGGAGATGACGTGAATGGATCAAGAAAGGCCACAGAGGAGTTTTCCTGCAAACACCTTACAGGACTCAGAGATCTGAATTCTCAGTAAAGACCCAGGTAATTCACTGAAAGTCTTTCCCAGATTAGATTCCAAAGACATCATCTAATGTTTTTCTATGGTCAAAAATACTGAAAAGGAAAAGAAGAATAAAAAGGAGAAGAAAAGAGGGAAAACAAAAACTAAATAGATGAGCCTATTCTGACTGTGCCAAATCATAGTGCAGTCACCCTTGGCTGAGGCTGAGTATGGTTCAGACCCCATGGGCTTTCTTGAGGGACCCAAGGAAAACAGTTTAAACATCCATGAACACTGACTCTGGACTACAATTATTGGGATTCTACAGCCCACAGTCAAGAACACTGAGAGTGGTATGACTGATGTCTATAAAATCTTGCATGTAAGAGTAAGGAAGAAGCCAGAGAAGATGATCCTAGAATATAAGTGGAAACACACTCTCATTAAGTGAACAAAAATCTCATGAAATCTATTATTCTCAAGAGGCAGAACTGGTTGAAAGAATAAATGGTTCAGTTCAACATATATTACCAAGTAGAACTAGAAGGGCTAACTTTTTTTACTAAACTTTTTACCATGAGGTAAGTGTGGATTCTCATGCAGTTGTAAGAAATAGTACAGAGAAGTCCTGTGGTGTCCCTTTCATAGTTCCCCCCATGAGGACATCTTTAAACCTACAGCACAATAACACAATCAGGATATTGGCATTGATACAATCCAACAACCTTATTAGAATGTCCCGAGTTTTCCTTGTACATGCATATACATACATGTGTGTGTGTGGTGTGTGCATAGTGTGTGCATTCAGTTTTATGCCATTTCATCTCATGAGTCAGTTTCTGCATCCATCACCACAGACAAGTTCAGTCACATTTCCATCACCACAGGACCCCTCATATCACCCTTTTGTAACCACACCCACATCCTTCCCACCCCCGTCCCTATTACCCAATAACCACAAATCTTCTCTAACTCTATAATTTTGTCGTTTTAAATAATGTTACATAATGGAATCATAGGCACTTGAATATTATTTAAATAACAGCACACAATTATGGATGAGGAACAGCCCTTGAGGTGATAATTGAGATACAAAAGTTGAACTACCCCCTCTTGTAAGCTGTCTTTTGTGCTTTAACAGTGAACTGCATGAAAAACAGGTCTGATGTACCAGAACTTTCTGGCAGTCTCAGGAATCATCCACTTCATCTTATTTAACTTGTGTGGGTGGGTGGGGCAGGATACATAGAAGGTCTGGGGCTAGGAATTAGATTTGTCCCCCTGGAAGGGGTATGTCCTGGAGATAGGACTCCATGTAGATGATGGAACTGTCAAAAAGATACAGTGTCTAAAAGGCACTCTTCGGGCGCTGGCTGTTGGGAAAGTGGTCAGGTCTGAAATGGGAGACCGACCAGACCTGAAAGAAAGGCCTTAGAGCTAAAGCTGTCCCTCTACTCTCACTTGGGTACCAGACCCATGCACACTGATGCATGTGAAGGAGACTATAAGAGGCTGAAATTGTTGAAAACAAATCATGCTCAAGAACTGTAGAAATCACTTTGACTTCCACCATATGCATTTAAATATTCCACAGATGGTTAAAAAAAAAAATCAAGTGATCTGGGGCAGGCAGTAAGAAGGCTGGTGAGGAGACTGCAGCAAAAACACAAGTGAAAAGAGAGAACCTGAGTTATGGTAATGAAAGAGAAAGGTACTCACTTGTGAAAAAATAAATAGAAGAGACTCAAGAGTAATTGGAACTGGAGGAGAAAGAGAAGAGACGTCACTCATGTACCCCAGTGAACAAAACATACAGAGGGAGGAGAAGTGTGGTCATGCTGAGATTGAGTTACTGGGACTTCTTGTAGGAGGAAACAACCACAGGAAAGTTAAGAGATGTTGTATGAAGCTTGGAAAAGGTGAACATTTGACATATTGATTGATAATCATGCTCCTTGTTGAAGTCAGAGTAGATTTCTGAAGGAAAGGGTATAAAGAGAGCTATGGAGTTCTTGAATAATGGGAAAAAGAAGAGAAGTCAGTCAAGAGTATAGATATGAGCCAAAGGAAGGGGAGGAGGGTTGAAACAAGAATCAGAATGTCAATGACCTGTGAGAGAGAAAATGTTAAGCGATAGTGAGTGTATTGCTCCAAATAGCTAAAGAGAAAAAAGATACACAGGCTAGGCTCTTCAAATAGTACTTTGTAATCTGTGAGCTAAAGCATATCCCAAAGGAAGAAATTCTTTTCTTTTTTTAAGTCAAGGTCTTGTCTATCATCTCAACTAGAGTACAGTGACATCATCATAGCTCACAGCAACCTCAAACTCAAGCAGTCCTCCTGCCGTTGCTTCCCAAGAAGTTAGGACTACATGTATATGCCACCATGCCCAGATAATTTTTCTATTTTTTTTTGAGAGATGGGGTCTCACTATGTTGTTGAGGCTGATCTCAAATTCATAGCCTCAAGTGATCCTCATGCCTCAGTGACCCAGAGTGCTAGGATTACAGGCATGAGTCACTGTGACTCACCAAGAAATTCTTTTTTTTTTTTTAATTTTTTTTTTATTGAATGTTAACTATGTACATTAATGCACTTCTGGGGTACAGTGTGGGGTTTTCACATGCATTCTGAAATACTTCCATCAAACTGGTCAACACAGCCATCATGTCATTTTCTTAGTTATTGCTTTAAAATGTTCACATTCTACTCTTAGAAAGATTCACCTGTACTCCTATAAGACAAACCTCAGAAGTGATCCCTCCAAACCCCCTCCCTCCTCCCATTCCCCCCTCCCTACTCCCTCCCCCGTCCGCATGTTCTTAGGCTATTTGGTTATAGCTTTCATATAAAAGGTTTAGATTGGTCTCATAATAGGGGTGTGTACATTGGATACTTTTTTCTCCATTCTCGTGATACTCAGCAACAGAATTCTTTAATGGTTGACTGTCTGCCTGGATCAGAAGAGGCAATGAGCCCAATCAGCTTTATGACTAAGTGGATATTTTCCTTATAGGAAATAAGTTTAGGTAAGATGGCCATCATGGGTGGAGAAAAAAAAGAAATTAGAAAAGAAAAAAAAGAATTAGCCATATGATTATGAAACACAGGTTACTGGGCTACTAGTTAGACATCCTATAGTTTGGGGCCAAGCCCAACTACATGATCTTAAGCCAAAAATATAACCTCCATAGATCTCATTCTTTTGTAATATGTAAAATGAGAATTCAAAGTGAGAAAAAAAATTCAGATGCTTTGTAAGCTATAATGTACTATATAAAATGTACGTTATTATTAATAATTACAAGCTCTCTAAACCTAAGCCATGACTCTGAAGAAGGTGATGAATTCAAAGCCAGTGTAACTGTCTTAATAGCTTTCTCTGTCTATCCTGTCTAGGTTCATTCTTCAAATGATCATTTTACCTCTTGACGGATTCCCTTTTAGTTTAGTCATCACTGGATTTATTTGGCTTCTTTTTTTTTGTCATTTTGGAGCCAGTAATTGAGGAGACATGCTTCTTTCAACTCATACTCATTGTTATTCTCTTCTATTATCATCAGTAGTGTGATTTCTTTTCTTTTTTTTATTTTTTTTTGCCAGGACTGGGGTTGAATCCACCACCTCCGGCATATGGGGCAAACGTCTTACTCCCTTGAGCCACAGGCACCACCCCAGTAGTGTGATTTTAATAACATTTATATGTACACAGCATTTTGTGATTGATGGAATTGGTTGCCCTATTGCAGTTGTCTTTGCCTTTTCTTATTACTTAATCTACTTTGAATACTCTACAAATTGTTAGCGAGTTTATCATATTATAGAGATGACAGTTTTGTATGAAAGCATGAACTGTGGCCCTGACTTCTGATCTAATGATGTCAGTTGCATACAACTGTCATGCTCCCTGTGACATCCACAGGGAAGAAGGGGAGATACAGCATCCTCTGCTGCAGAAAACAAAAAGCAAATTCCTGAGGAAAGTCTGGAGAGTGTTCAGGAATGGGATGCCAAATGATAATGTTTGCATTGCTTACATTTGTCCTCAGTAGATAATACTGGTGTGATTTAAGTCATCTTGAATTCATCAAGTCCAATACTGCCTAATCAATTACAGGTTTTGAAAGCTAAATGCTAGAGGTATGAGTAAAATTCAGATCAATTCAATTCACCTTTTATTCTGACCACCAAAATACCAGCTCTTCAGTGAAAAGGAACAAAGCGATTATATGTACTAATTTGATTAATAGCCAAATATAAGGACTCCTGCTGCTAGGAACAAGGGTAACAGTTATACAACAGGACGTTGCTTAAATTCTTAAGAAATTTTATACAGTGATTCAATGATATTACTTATATCATTTGATAGAAATACTTTAAAAGAAGTATTAGTGTTTTGTTGAAAAATGCACTCAAAAACAAATTTAAAATGCTTATACAGGAAAAAGACTTATAGAAATATTATGACACTCAAGTGTAGAAAATCACTCAGAAATGATGATCAAAGTTCAAGTTAAAGGACCCTTAAGTTAAGCATTAAAATAAGAGTTTCTGATTATACTGCTCTCAGAGCTGTGTTTCCCAAACATAACTGTTCAAATCATGTGGAGGTGAGGTAGTCGGTTAAAAAGGTGGAATTCTAAGTTTTGACTGTAGAGATGCTACATCAATACCTGTGATGGAGTCTAGAAAACTGCATTTTAAGTAGATATCCCCAGTGAGAACAGGTCAACTAGATGCTCTCATGTTTTGAGAAACATTTATTTGTTAGAAACATTGATCTAAAACCACTAAATTCTCAACTGAACCGGGTGGTATTAGAGATTTATAGATTCAAACAGATTTTTGAGGATCACTCAGAAAATCCACAAAGGATTCTGAGAATTCCTAACAATATCATTTAACCCCAGGTCCTCATAACTGAGATACTGATAATTCATGACGACTGAATATAACCAAGTTCATTGTATCCTTCTTATGACTTCATCCCCATACTTCATTAGGGAATAATATCCACTAATTCCTTGGACTAGTCTTTTTTTATAAAAATTATCTATTTTCTATTTTGATATACATGTCTTTTTGTACATAGATATCATTTCTTCTATTGTTTATAGAAAAAGACATAATGCAGTTGAAATAGAACTATTTGATAAATCCACATTTTTTATTCCAGGAAGAATAATAAAAGGAAAGAGGGGGTACACAACCTTTGATGGATACAAAACCTTCCTGGTGGAGCCTGTGTCAAGTTGGAAAAACACAGTTGGCTTGTCTTCCATAATCTAGACCCAGTTTCTGAGGACACAGAGCCAGTTTGGTAGACCAGGACTCTTCATCAGGCTGTGGGTGGTTATCACCTGCTGTGTATTGAATAAATGCTCCCCCACCCACAGGTTCATATGTTGAAGTCCTATGTCCAGTGAGATAGTGTTTGGAAATAGAGCCTTTGGGAGGTCATTAGGTCATTACGGCAAAACTTTTGTAAGATAAGATGCTCAAGAGCCAGCTTTCTGTCTTGTATTTCCTATAAGGATACAAGAAAAAAGTCCTCCCTCCACAAACCAGAAAGAGTGCTTTCACCAGATAGTGGCTATATTGATGCCTTGATCTTGGACTTCACAGCCCCAAGTACTCTAAATAAAAATATTTGTTGTTTAAGCCACCTAGTGTATGGCATTTTTGCCAGAGCAGTCTGAAATAACTAAGACACCATTGAGAATGATACAAGTAATCTATGTATTTTGTTTGGAGTTTTTATTTAATAAAAATAAACATGAAGAGATTTTCTCTTTCTTTTTGTTATTCACCACAATCCATCTCTTTCTGACAAAAGTAACAAAATTATATGACAATCCCAGGTTTGTAAAACACTAAAATACAAACACATCATATTTATCTTATTTGTCCCTGAATGAATAAAATAATTCATAGAAACATATGTGTTATATCGAACGTACATGTTTAGAACATACTAAGCCCAGTGGCTATAAAGTGGTAGGATATAATTATGGACACATAATGTCAGAAAGAAAATAAATCCATAGAATACATGATATGCTATATAAATCAAGTAGAGAGTAATAAAGGTAGAGTGAGATGTGCAAAGTTCTTTAAGATTTTGAAGGACAAGGAAAATAATATTTACTTGGTGAGAATGGGAGAAGGCTACATCTGAAGAAAATAAAATAGAGTTCACTCACTACAGGAGGGACTCTACTAACAAATGCAAACATTGTAACCTAGGTGTTTGTAGGCTCACATTAACCTTAAAAAAAAAATAGAGTATACTCACAGACAGCACCCAGAGGAAGAGTGAACAAAGACAGCAAAATCGGAAAATATGTAAGGCACGGATATAGATGAGCAAATCATTCAGCATGAGGTGTGAACAGTGAAAAATCTGGAGCATAAAGTAAATACAATGCCAGACAATGGGCATGGTCATCAATTCCCTAAAGGTCAGTTTGGTAACAATCATATCATCTTACAGCTATGGCCATGTTATCTAGAGCAGAGTGGGAACTTTCTATCAAAATGTTAAGGAAAAGATGTTAGAAAATACAACTGGGCATAGTGGCTCACATCTGTAATCCCAGCACTCTGAGAGACTGAGGCAGGTAGATTGCTTGAGCTCAGGAATTCAAGACCAGCCTGAGCTAGAGTGAGACCCCATTCTACTAAAAATAGGAAAACTATCGGGCTGTTGTTGCAGCCCCCTGTTATCCCAGGTACTTGGGAAGCTGAAACAAGAGGATCACTTGATCCCAAAAGTCTGAGGTTGCTCTGCTCGACACCTGTACCTCAAGCAGCTAAGGCGCCAGCCACATACACCAGAGCTGAAGAGTTCGAATCCAGCCCAGGCCTGCCAAACAACAATGAAAACTACAACCCAAAAATAATTGGGCATTGTGGTGGGTGCCTGTAATCCCAGCTACTTGGGAGGCTAAGTCAAGAGAATTGCTTAAGCCCAGGAGTTGGAGGTTGCTGTGAGATGTGATACCATAGCACTCTACCCAGAGCAACAGGTTGAGGCAGAAAAAAAAAAAAAAAAAAAGAAAAGAGAAGAGTTTGAGGTTGCTATGAGCTATGATACAATGGCTCTTTACTCAGCGTGACAGAGGGAGACTCTGTCTCAAAAAAAAAAAAAAAACAACTAAGAAATGTTGGAAAATACAGAATAATTTTTTGACCAGTTGAATGGATTTTTCTGGAGACTCATCTAAATATAGTTAGTTGTATTATGTTTAGGAATTCCTCAGACTATATCAACTAAGAACCTGGAAGGTGATAGATGAAGAACTTTTTAATAATTATGTTCTATGCCTATTAAACATATAATTATAATTAGAAGTTTTAAATTTATAACGTATTATGTTATTATAAATGATCTATCTACAAGCCTGATAAATTGTATTTCACCAGATGAAGGGATCTCTGGCTACATTGAGTATGACTTAAGCCTGAGATCTGATTTACGACTGCAAACACTTACTCATGTTGTCACTAACTCCAACGTTATCATCTACCACTGTCAAGGTAGATACAAATTCAAATTTCTTGAGCAATGTTGCTGATTCCTCTACTGATAAATGCGCTGAGATGATTTATTTCTGCTTTAGAAAAGAAATTCTATTCCATTTCACCATGAAATCTGTGCCTAGTTTTTCCTTAAATTCATAATTTCTGATGATATTTGTTAATGTGTGATTGGCTAATGAATCAGTGAACCTGTTTTATGAATTTATTTATGTGAAATGGCAGATCCCTTAAAATTGGTACATTATGCACTTGTTGCTAGGAATCATAGTACAGACAGCAATTTGGAGATACTAAGGCAAGAGACCAAAAGGCTTTCTGTTTGTAAGATTGTTAGTCTAGTTAATCAGCAAAGCTTCCTGACCCGTTTGAAAAGAACAAGACACATGTAATTCATTTAGAGATTAACATTGGACTTAGAATTGGAGTGTGACTAAGCTAAGGCTCTGATCGCTCTAGCAAGCTTGCTTGCTGACAAACCAAATCGCGAATTTTTCCGCACTCCATAGAAATAATCAAACTCATAGAAAGGATAATTACAAAGCCTTGGCTCACTGTATTAAATAACATTGTTATAATCTGTCATGAGATCAAATGCTAAAGTTTAGTTTTACTACCCATATCTCAAAAATGATAATCTTATTTTTTACACTGAAAAGTAGAAAAGAAACCAAAATATTCTAAGAGAAAGCAATTTCAAGTTCAAGTCTGAAGGAAGGGGGACATCTTAGATAGAGTATCTTTTTCCTTTAATAGTCTTTCTCCAGGTATGCTTTTTTAGATTAGCCCAGCTATGAGAAAGTTGTAATTGTTGTAGCACTGAGCTAACTCAGGGGATGGCATGGTGTTATAGAAGGAGGACTAATAGAATTCTCAGGATCTAATCCAAGGATAATAATTGGCAAGTATGATTCTGACGGAGAAGCAAGAAAGGATGAGTGTGCCATATGAGAAAAAAAGAGAGATGAGCTATTCTAGGGTGCTATGTTATATGAAGGGGAAAGAGAAATAAGGATGAGAACAGAGGATGAATAAGGCTGCGTGTTAACTCACTGCATTGTACTCATTTGAAAGACTGTTGTGTTTGCATTAGATCTATATTGTCTGATCTTCAAGACCAGACTTGGCACCTATAGCTCAGCAGCTAGGATGCCAGCCACATACCCTAGGGCTTGCGGGTTTGAACTTGACCCAGCCTTGACAAACAACAATGACAACTACAACAAAAACATGGCCAGGTGTTGTGACGGGGGCCTGTAGTCCCAGCTACTTGGCTAAGGCAAGAAAACTGCTTAAGCCCAAGAGTTTGAGGATGCTATGAGCTATGATGCCACAGCACTCGACTGAGGGTGACACAGTGAGACTTTGTCTCAAAAAAATAAAATAAAATAATCTTTAAACGAGTTCATAAGTAGTGATGTCTGTGCTCTAAAGTGATATTTACATGATTAAAAGCAAGGTGACTATATTATTAGGCACTTACTGAAAACTTGTTGAGTAAATAAGTCAATAAGTGAAAGAGTCAGTTACATTTATATCATCCCTTATTTGACCAAAAAAAAAAATTTTTTTTTTCTAAAAAAACTGCTGCTGCCTTAAATAGGGATAAGTTGTGATGCTGAAGAAAATGTACTTATATGTCCGGGAGCTGTACATGGATCTTCCCCTGCCTGCTCCACAATATACTGAGTCTTGGGACAATCGTCTGCAAGGTCTTAGAGCAGCAGTGATCTTTGAAAAGTCTTTTACGATATCTAGATTCAATTTCCTTTTCTGGGTAACAATGGAGGGCATAGAATCATCTCTCAGGGGGTTTTTTTATTTTTAAAAATTCTACAGTTCTCTCCAATTCACAACAGATGATTCATGTCCTGTCCCCGCTTGACTTCAGATTCCATCAGGAAATTGATTGACAAGACCTAACTGACCTCTGCCATGCCATCTGTGAATCACAGAAGTCGGTCACTATCGATCCAAGTCACAGAGGGATGCTCATTTGCTTCTACTCCTTTCCCCTTCAAAATGATTGTTTTAAAACTCTTGATGCTGAGGACAAGGTAGCAGCCTACTCTTTAATGTTGAGTAGGGCTATCATCCATGATTTTGTACTATCTTCTTTGTAATAAAAATGCCGGGGCAAGGGGAATGTAAGGTTGAAAATTCCCAGCCTAGTTCCACTTCCTAGTCCATCTATCATGGCCCAAAGTTACATATTCTCAGGGGACACCCTTTTCTAATTTGTACAAAGATGACGCTGGTTTCGTTTATTTATACTTACATAGCTGACGCAACTTAAGTGACTTATGAACTATACCCTCTACATTAAGTAGAACTTGCGAGTCATATGTTCCACTCCAACTCTATTTGCAGTACTTTCTTTTAATTTTTGACTCTGTCTCTCAGAAGAATTGGAAGGTAGAATTCCCAGAAAAATGTTTCTTTCTATATTGGTCTCTTAATTACAGATGTATTCCATAAACGAATTTAATGTACCTTTCTGGGTTTATGTTTCTATGCATGTGGATTTAAGCGTGTGTAGGTGCACACATGTTGTGTGTGTAATAGGGGATTTCTCTAATCATAGTTGATACATTGGTGGAG
The DNA here is from genome assembly GCA_963575145.1 of Galago senegalensis. Classification (NCBI taxonomy): domain Eukaryota; kingdom Metazoa; phylum Chordata; class Mammalia; order Primates; family Galagidae; genus Galago; species Galago senegalensis. Next base: position 46,483 of record CAUYTI010102777.1, read on the forward strand.
AAAATACTATTGAAGCAGGTTCAGATTAATTTTCTAGTTCTAAAAGATCAACCACATAATTTTATCATTGTGCTAGTGAAGATTATCCAGATTCCTGTGTAATTCCCAGAACCCTCATCCTCCTGTTTTGAGAAAAGGAGAATTTATTAAGTGCCTAACAACTTGATTCCAAGATAAAGTGGGGAAGGGTTGTATAGCAAGAGCTCCTCAAAACAAGCTTTCAATCCAAAATAAATAGAAACACGTGGATGTAAAACTAAGAGCTGTAAACACCATCAATTGTGGAGTCATTTGACCTTACATTTTATAGAATATAAAACTTAGCAGAGAGCTGGTCACTTAACTTGTATAAAATTACACTGATGTTTGTGGCAGAGAAAATTAATTTGAACTGCCCTGGACTTTCTCTGAGAGCTACTTCTAAGTCATTCTGGTGTAGTGGATAAGAGGATATGACCTCTGGATTCTAAATGTTTAAGAATGAGGCTCAGCGCCTATAGCTTAAGCAACTAAGGCACCAGCCACATAGACAGGAGCTGGCATGTTCAAATCCAGCCTAGGCCTGCCAAACAACAATGACAAAAAGTAGCCAGGCGTTGTGGAGGGCCCCCCTAGCCCCACCTACTTGGGAGGCTGAGGCAAGAGAAATGCTTAAGCCCAAGAGTTGGGGGTTTCTGTGAGCTGTGACACTACGACACTCTACCCAAGGCGACAGCTTGAGACTCTGTCTTAAAAAAAAAAAAAAAAGTGAATGAATCTTGGCTGCAACAAGTACCATTGTGTTACCCTAAGTAATTCATTAAACTAACATCTCTGGGCCACTGTTCTATTTGCTGCAAACTAAGGAAAATAACAGCACCTCCTTCCTTTTTGCATGGATCCAGGAAGTTAAAATTTCTAAAGTGCTGAGACTAAGGCCTGTCACATAATAGAAATAGGAAACCCCCATTTGATGATGAAGATCATGACGATAATTTTTGATGGCTTTGAAACAATGGGTCATTCAAAATTGCTTACTTCAATATCCCCCAATCACTATAGTTGGTTGCTTCTAAGTAAACAAATCAAGATAAACCACAAATGGTCATTATGTTAAATAGGTGAATCCCAAAGGAATTAAATAAGTGCATTTAGTATTATTTTATAAATAAATTATAAAACTACCAATAGCATATTTGTAATGGTATCTACTGAAAATTTGAAATTATAACCAGTCCTTGAGATATATAGAAACCTTTAAAAATCCTACCCACACATTCCAGGGGAAGATATTGTCTGAGAAATAGATACTTACAAAGAACTATTCATGGATTTTTCTTCAGCATTTGGTTTTACTTGAACTACAATAATGGAAAGCAAAAATAAAGCTTTGCCTGATTGATATCTCCACTTACATCATTTGGTATTTGGCTTTCTTATACTTGTTGCTCCACTTGCAAAATTAATGGTATAGATAGCTAAAATATGTAGTAATTTATTTAAAAATATTTAATTAGCAGACTAGAAAAATGTGAGATAAACTACACTTCGTACGTTATTCTGGCTGCATATCTAGGGTATCTCAAATAGTGGTGTCAACCTGTAAAGTAGTCAAACAGTTCTACTATAACTCAATTTATGTTTGATTATAATTTTGCTTCCAGCATTATTACTTTTTATTTCTTGGAGTGGTTTCAACTTTGTTGGTCATTTCCATTATTGATTATCCATTTTTGTAAGATGGATTGTGGAATTGTCACTGGAGGCCAGGAGGCAACAGCACGACACACTTTGCTGTCCCTGTGTGAACTAGATAACAAACGCCATGACCAAGACCTTGAAAAAAGTGACATCATTGGTATGTAGTAATTTATGTAGACTGAAGAACTAACACCAAAATGTGTTTTATGCAATTAATAACACCTGATAACTAACATTTAAGCTACATTGTTAGAGGACTGGCATCATCTAACTAAGCCGTGGTACTTGAGATCTGTACATATCAAGGCCATGCTGAATGAGGACTGGGTTGCAGTTTTCAGCACCTGGATTCACTGAATTTTGATTAGGTTAGTAACAAAACATTCCATTTTTTTAACTATTATAAATGATAAATTTTAGTATTTTTAATTGACTATAGATAATGTATACAAATATCATTACTTATTTTTTATTGACTACATACCTGAAATCTTGCTATCACCATGAACCACTGTAAGCCACTTGTCCTTTTTTTGTTGTTGTGGCTAGATTCCTTGGAAGTTTTCTACTTGAAAAATTATATTTCCTACAAAAGGAGATAGTTGTATTTATTCTTTTCCAATTTGCACACTTCATCTTTTACTGCCTTATTGCACCACCTGGGATTCCCAATATATAGTTGGATAAACTTTGTTGCCTTCTTTTCAATTTTAAAGGAGATAAAAATATTAATTATTGTCAAAGACATGAGGTGTAGTATTTTTGTAGATGCTCTATGTTAGGTTACAAAATTTCCTTTAGTCAGAATTTTCTGTGCATGTGGAATCATGATAGTATATTCAATTTTGCCAAATGCTTTTTCTGTGTCTACTACAATACTCCTATTATTGTTTTTAATATCTTGATATGACAATTTACATTAATTGATTTTCTAATGTTGAACCAAACTAGCTTTGCATTTCTAGAGTAACCCCTATTTATCTAAATAAATTATCCTTTATATGTGTTGCTGCATTTAATTTCCAATATTTGAAGACATTTCGAATCTAAATTTGATGGAAATTACTTTGTAGCTTTATTTTTTTATATATAACATTTTTGTCTAGTTTGGAATCTCAGTAAAAGGTCCTCATAAAGCAAAGTAACAAATGTTTTAAATTCTCAGATTCTCCGTAAAAGATTTGTGGAATTTGAATTCCTTCCTTAAATGTTTGCTGGACTACATCAACAGGATAGTGACTGCTAGAAAGCATTTTATTGTTATTAGTATTGTACTCTGAAGGATTTTTTAAATGTAAATTAAAATTTTTGAGTGAATTTAGAAATGTTGACATTTTTCTTTTAATGCTGAGCATTTGGAGTTTGTGTCATTCTAGGAATTAATCCATTACATTTAGGTTTTTAAGTTTATAAGCAAAAGTTGTTTGTAATATTTATTTTCCTTTCTGTGGTTTTACACTTATAGTGATGTTCTGTTTTTCATTTCTATGTTTGTAATTTATGTCCTTTTTCCTTTTTTGATTGATCAATCTAACTAAAGTTTTGTTAATTTTTTTCTTTAAAACATTCGTTTGGTTATTTTCTTTATTATTTTCTTTCTTTCGTTCTTTCTTTTATTCTTTCAGACAGAGCCTTGCTTTGTTGCTAGGGTTAGAGTCCAGGGGTATCAGCATAGCTCACTTCATCTCAAACTCTTTGGCTCAAGCAATTCTTCTGGCTTAGCATCCTGAGTTCATGGGACTCTAGGGATGTACAATCACATCTGGCTACTTTTTCTACTTTTCATAGAAATGAGGTCTCCCTCTTGCTCAGGTTGGTCTTGAACTCCTGGTCTCAAGTAATCCCCACACCTCAGCCTTCCCAAGTACAAGAATTTCAGGCATGAGCCACTGTGCCTGGCCAACTGTTTTTTCATCTTTAATTGTATTGATGTCATTTCTTTGTCAACATTATTCCTTTCCACTGCTTAGTTTAAGTTTATTTTTTAAAGATAAGGTCTTGCTATGTCATTCAGGCTGGCCTATAACTCCTGCCTCATGTTTGGATTTAATTTGTTCCTCCTTTTACAGCTTTTTAAGTGAATGCTAAGATCATGTATACAAGTGTATTCTTATGTTGTTGGGTGCAACATTTGTAAGTAAGTCCATTAAGTCAACTTTATTGATGTTTTCTAGTTGTTCTCTAGCATTATGGATTTCATCTACTTATTCTATTTTTAATAAGGAGGAGGAGACTGAAATTTCCAGTTGTGCCTGTAAATGAATCTCCCCTTTTAGTTCTATCAACTTTTGCTTCGTGTTTTTTGAAAATCTGTTCTTAGATGCAGAGTATGTTATTTCTATTTGGTGAGCTAACTTTTTCATTATTGTGATCTCTTTTTGGTTAAAAGTATTTTTTAAGTTTACATTGTCTGATATTGATGTGGCTACTTTTGATTTCTTCTGGTTGTTGTGTGCCATCAGTCATCCTTTAATCCATCTATTTCTTTATACTGACTGTGGGTTGTTTATAGAGACCAGAATTGAACCAGTCACAAAATATGTGATTTTTAGTTGTATTTATACCTAGGACATTCAATGACAACTTTTGGCCCAAATTCAGCCTGCTCATGACAAATCAGCTCGTACTCACTTGCTTATGTATTGTTTTTGCTGCTTATGCACTGCAGTGACAGAATCATATTTGCAGCTGAGACCATATGGGCTACAAAACTAAAAATATTTATTATCAGACTCTGCAGAAAAAGATTGCCAACATCTGCTTTACATTTCATGTATAAATAATATTTATAATTACTATGGTTATCAGACCTATTTCCTAAAATTTAAGGGAAAAAAATACAACCTTGTATATGCCTGGAGTTTTAATTTCTTGTTGATATTTTTTGTCTCCTGGAATTCCATGTTTCCCTAGGATATAGTTTCGTATTAGCCTAAAATTAGTCCTTAGGCATATCTTTTAGAATAATTGTGCTTATAAATAACTTCCTTAGTTTTCTATCACCTGATAATGTATATATTTAGCCTTAATTCTTAACGAATATTCTTATTAGATATAGAATTCTAGGTAAACAGGTTGTTTTGGGTTTTCTCTTTTTCCTCCCTCAGAATTTTATAATGTTGTTCTACTGTCTTCTGGCCCACATGGTATTTGATATGAAAATTTCAGTCACTCAAATCTCTGTGCATCGTTATATAATGTGGTGTTTTTCAACCTTCCTGTTACACACTTGCACGCACATTTCTTTGTTTGGGGGAGTTTGATTATGATCTGTCTGCATATGGTTGTCTTTGACCTGATTCTGCTTGAGGTTTGCCCTGAGATTTTTGGATTCTGTGAATGTAGTTCCTCCATCAGCTTAGAGAAATTTGTAACCAATTTTCACAGTAATTATCCTGAAGCAATCTCTTTCTACTCTCCATTTTGGACTCAAAATCTCAGACCTTGCCCTACTGCCCCATTTTTCTCTGTTCCTTAGAATGAATAAGCTCAGCTGATCTTCCTTCAAGTTCATTGACTTTTCTTGCTGCCTTTATTCTGTTAATGAGCTTAGTTAGCTGTTTATTCAGATATTGTCTTTATCAGGTATAAAGTTTCTATTTCATTACTTTTTATAGGCTTTATGTTTCTGCTGGTAACTTTAATCTCTCAATTTCTTACTTGCTTTGTTGGTGATTTTTCTCTCATCAAACAGTTATAATCACTGCTCTAATCTCTTTGTGTGATAATTCCAACATTCCTCTCATCCGAGTTGGGATATGGTGCTGATTTTTTCCCTTGAGAATTGGTTTTTAGTTTTTGTTGGTGTTGTTTTTGTTTGTTTGCTTGTTTTTTGCTTTCTTGTATGAGGAGTAGTTTTGTAATTTTGTCCTGTATCTTTTGAACACTATGTTGTTTAGGATCATTTTTGAATTGCTTTTGTTTTGTTTTAGAAGAAAAGAACTGCTAGTTTCAGATCACAGTTTTCTTTCCACCTATGTGGCAATGATCGTTTCAGTCTTAGTTAATTATTCAGAGCCTTTATTCAGCTTATTTTGTCTGTCGTATGTGTATGATGTTCAGATATTAGTTGAAAAGTTAGTGATAGTGTTAATCTTAGTTCAGTTTTCAAAGCCTTTGTTTCGGTATCTTGGGTCTTTCCACACATGCTCAGCGTGCTCAGATCAGGATTGGGCTAGGACTGGTCAAGATCCACATGAAGAATTATTTGTACCTTTTCACAGGGATTGTCTTGCTCAAGCCCACTCAAGCTCTCAACAATCACTTTTCACAATTTCTCCAACCTGAAGGATGGGATTTAGTTGAAGTTTTATGTGTTCAGGCAACGGTTACTCTGAGTTGTATGATGGGTGCTTTCCCTTGCGGTAAACTATAAAAGAAAAATGCAAAAACTTGGGATTCTTCTTCCAACAAACACACCTTCTTTGCACAGATGAGACCATGGTCCATGGTCCCTGTTCTTTGGCTCAAAATGAGAAGGTTTTTTAAAGTTTGGGGTCTCTAATACCACCAATACTGCCCATTTCATAACTGTGCCCACCCGTGGAGTGAATATTGCAACAAAAAAGAGGAAACAATAGAAAATTCACTTATATATAGGTTGCGTCTTCTCATTTTGATTTCCTCCAGAACTCATCTATTTCCTTTTTAGAGTCCTCAGGTAGTTTTTGTTGTGGTTGTTGCTATTGTTTTTCCAGACTTTTCAATGTAATTATCATGAGAGGTAGACTGAGATGTGCTTACTCAATTTTGTCTGAAACCAGGATGTCTGATGATGGACCTGGTTGATTATTCAATTAATATTGAATAATTAATTATTCAATGATATAACTTATAGAAAAGAGTATAAAATAATAACAACAAGAATAATAACTATCATACTGATAACTAACCAAGTTGTTTTATTTTTGCATTTTATTTTTATGGTGATCTATGAATAAAAATAAAAACATTATTCTCAGTGAAGCATCACAGAAATGGAGAAGCATAAATCCTATGTATTCAACTTTGATATGAGGACAATTAATGACATAGTGGGATGTGGGGGAAGGGGAGAGGAGACAGAGAGAGAAGGAGGGAAGGGGTGAGGGAAAGGAAAATTTAAAAAAAAAGAAAATATTGACTAGTTCTCACATAATAATTTTGAACCATAGTACATTACTTGAACATTAATCTTTAATTCAACTTGTTAATATGTTGTTTAGAATATTGCATCCTCATTTATAAGTGTAATATGTTTATAATTTCCCTTTATAATAATATATTTTTTCCAATTTTAATATCAGGTGTATACAGATGAAGTAGAATGATTTTGAAGTATTTTCTATTTTCTATTTTTGAAGTATTTTCTAATATCTTCAATATTTCTATCTGAAGTATTTTCTATTATCTATAAGATTTGGCATGATCTGTTTTTTGAAATTATCTTTTATTTTTATTTATAAATATTAGTTGTCTATTTTTTGAGACTTGGAGGAAAAAAATAAGAACAAGTTAACTGATGACCCCATACTGAACCTCAGAGTCAAAGCATTCTATGATAGACCTACTCTTATCTGACAATGTGAATGTTACTTTTTGCATTATTATTATTATTATTATTGCTCAATATTTCATTACAGCAATTGTCTGATTTCTTTTCTGAATATATTTATCTTTGTTTGTTCTTTACGAGGTTTTTGTTTCTAGTCCTTATCTTGAACATTGTTATTGGTATTAAATTTTAAGCCTTTTTAGTCTTGAGAAGGCAAAAAGTGGAAACCAAATAAATACATATGTATGTATAGAGAAAATTTAAAAAAAAAAAAAAGAAAGAAAGAAAAACCTACCCCTAGGTTCCAAACAGGTGATGTCATCTATGGAGGAAACTTATGAATCTTTGTGATTACCACCTGTGCCCCTGGAGTAGCAATTATAGATATCAGGGGCCTATAAAGAACTCATCCACAGTTCAAGCTTTCTTTGGGTGCCACTAGCAAACAGCCCCCAGAATCTAAAAGAGCTTTGACTTGGCCAGCACAAAAAGAGGAAACCACACAGCAGTGGCAGAGTCAGAGAAAAAAGAGGAAGTCGAGTAGCAATGGTGATTTAACTTTAAGAAAAGTTGAATATTTTAGGGAGATAGAACACTCTTGAGTTTATAAGCAGCTAGAACACACTTAAATTTACTAGAAGATAGCACACACCTGACAGGAAGGGCCCCTTTACAAACTTTTTCCCTTGCATTTATTCCCCAGGTCCTACCTTTGTTCCACCTACTTCCATGTTTATATATTTCCTAACTCATGGATATGCAATTTGGGAAGTATCACTGCCTTCTGGAAAGTTTGTTTGCCTTATCTATTCACTGATTGGTGCACCTAGGGTCTTGGTCAAGCTGATTCTACACTATTCCCAATTAACTTCTCTTTTAGAGAATCTCCATGATATTAATAGGGCATTAATTAATCATGGGATGGTGACTTACTTATTCTTTAAAAAGTTTCTATCAAGCAATTCCTCTATAGGAGCTTTAGGAGTTAAGCAGTCTTTGGATTTAAATTTTTTTCAACTGGAATCTCAGCTAGTTCTGTTTTTGTAATAGCCCAGAATAGTCTATCTTCTCTACCCTGTTCATGTCTAAACTAAGAATCTGTCTGTTTGCCCCCTGCCTTCTCTTTTTTCCTTCTTTCATCCTGTTCCCTATCTGTCCTGATAATACAGAAGCAAGCAAGGGGACATTGACTAACTTTTATCAAGTAAAGAGAGAACAGTGGCTAATTATTATTATTTTAGCTAAAACTTCTTTACAAGGTTTCCGGGCCCTTACCCTAGTTTTGACTTTGGACCCCTCTATCAATTTGTAATAGTGGTTGGAATATTGTTATCTTTATTAAGAAAATGTGAATATAAATATTGGGATTACTCAGAAATAGTCATTAGTTCTAATAGTGTAGCCAGAATTTCTCTATGTTGGTGCTTGATCTCAGGGTTTAAAGAATAAAACCAAGGACCATGCAAGTTAAGTGAAAGTACAAAGTTTGATGAAAGATAAAGGAGACAAATAAGTGGAAGAGGGGGAAACAGAACTTCTGACAAAGGAGAAGTGATCTCAAGAGGGAAGCCCATGTGTGTTTTCTGTCTAGGGCTCTATAAACAGCTTTTCCCATCCTGTGAGCAGTGGTATTTGGGGAATATATGTCTAGAACATGTGACCAGCTGCCTGGAGGCAGAAATTAATCCTAAAATTAGCAGAGGAATGCAAATCCTCCCAGGCAATGCAGTTGGGGGTGTGCTCCCTATTCCAAGAGAAACTGATTAGATACCAGTCAGGCTGCTTTTTCTGTAACCTTGCTGGAGCCCATAGAATAAGTCCTGGAAAGGGTCTGTTTGTGTCCAGAGATGGGATCTGCGATGAGACTGATTTCTGAGCAGGCCAAGAACATGGGGGTTTCCCTGCATTGCAGGAAAATGAGACCCAATGGAGAGAAAGAAACACCCAAACATCTGTGTTTAAAAGAGGAAGGACTTTGTTTCAGCCAGCAGAGCCATGGCAGACTAAAGCCCCAATATAGCCAAGCTCCCAGACTGGCTCTGTCCTTTCCCTTTTATATCCAGCCAAGGGTTCCTTGGCAATGGGTACCCTTCTCATTTTTCAGTTTGAATTGAGCTGGAGAAGGCAGGTGGGGCTTTTTACAGAAGTGGAGGCAAGTGTTAGTTTCAAGGTCCCAGGAAGTTAAGTTTCTACACATTCCTAAGAGCTGAGACACCATGTAGACAACTCTGGAATAGCATCCTTAGGCTCCTATGAGAAGACATTTGTTCTTTCAGACCTTACTTTTCCCAGATATCCTCTCTCACCTGTATCAATAGTATCTGAGTTAATTTTTTAAAATGTGTTTAGTCAATATTTAGTCTTAGAAAAGATAAAATTAGGCATCATAAATTATAGTTATATTTCTCTATAACATATATAATTTTACTGTTGACCACTGAAGAGGCTGTACCATCACTGCACTAATTTTGAAGAAAAATTAATTTACAAATGTACTTTGGAAACTAAAAAGGGAATAAAATACAAATAAGGACTGTGATTTTGGTAACTAATAAAATGATATTATGTAATGATTTGCCATTTGTTGGTATTCCAAACTTTTTCTCCCATTAAGAATTATCTATATTTTTTGTGCATAAAAATACCTATTGAAAAATCTACTTTGTTTTAAAATTTTATTAAAGTGAATGGCCAGATTAAAAACAGATTCTTATTACCAGAGGCTGAACCACTAGCGAAACATGAAGTAAATTTCTGAAGTGGGATTATATTTTTATTTTAATCAGTTGTACTCAGAGTAAATAAGAAACTGGGTGTGGAGGGAGAAGGATAAGCATACATCTCTTGTCTTAAGTAGATAGGATTACATTACAATAACTTAAGGATTAAATTAAAAGTACAGTGAGATCTAATAGATTTACAGAACTTATAACCAAGGGAAAAATAATAAAAGCAAAAGGAAGGAAGCCTTCTGGCTAAATTCAAAATCAGAGATAAAGCAGAGCTGAGCTAAGCTTCAGTTGTGGGGGAATTTTATGGTGACCTTTACAAAGATCTGGAAAGGTCAAGTGATCTGGAAACAGATCAGTCACTTGTGGTAGAAACTTCTTGAAACTTGCCTAGACTTTTCCTTAGCCATTTTAATCAATGATGCCTACATTGACAAAGAAATATTTTGAAAAGCAAACCTCCCACACTCAAATGAGTACAGTAGTCTTTTAAAAGAATTATCTGCTACTCTGTACAACCAATTTTTTTCGGCAAAAAGCCTTTTATTTTGAGAAACATCTCTTTACTGAAATGTAATCAAAGAAAAGTCAATGTAGAGGTATATAAGGATGGGGGGAATACCCCTCTTTTCCCAGAAAGTTTTCTGAAAGAGAAATTCATATTAAGGCATATGATTAATTAAATCCATAGAATTGATAAGAGAAAGGTTTATTTATCATGTGCACATGGTAAATCATAGAATGATTACCCAACATCCAAATAAGGTTCAAATATTATTATTCCTATTCTTTTGGAGGGGATAGAGAGATAGGGAACATTGGTAATTCTAGGGGCAATAAATGGTTGCTAGGGAAGACAAATGGATGGGGGAAACAGATTGACTTGTAGACAATTGTCTTTATAAATTATCAAATAAATTAATCCAAAAGACAGGTTTATATTTAAATAACTTGGTCTAGGTCTGGTTGCATTTTTTATCTTTCCTGCAATATATAGACTTAACAGAGAGAGGAAGGAAAGTCAATTGCTCTTTTGATCTTCTGATCAATCATTCTGGTTTATGCAGATAGAGGGAAAGCCCTGTTCTAATTCATTCTAATTCTTTTTGATCTTGAATGGCCTTTAATTCAAAATGTTCTTTATACCAAGGAGTCAGATTTGGGGGTAAAATTTCCTAAGCTCCTTCATCAGCAAATGACCAAACTTGACTTAATCAAGAAAAAATAAATAATGCCTAAGGACTTGCTGATATGAGAGAAATTGTATGCATTACTTAGAATGAGAATAGGAACAGGTTTAGTTATTTAGTTTTTCTCAATATTTTTTGTTTTTATTAAGTGCCTAATGATACAACAGAAAGTAAAGCTAGACACTGGTGTTACGAAAAGCTTGATACTTGTACCCAAGGCCACATCAGAAAAGTGAAGACAAAAAGGTTTGAAGAGAATCAAAGAGAAATTTATTATTTCACTGGCACAGAGGAAAATGGCAGACTATTTTTTCAAAATCCTAATTTCTGCTTCAAATAGAAACACAGAGCTTTTAATGAGTCTCATCCCATAATTCCATTTTGGGTTAAGACAACCTATGGCTTTTGCCTATATTGATCCCATCTTTAGCTAAGACAGTTTTGTGACCTCTATGAGAAACATCATTTGTCCCATCTTCAGTTGAGTTAATCTCATGACCTCTGCCCATCCCATTTTCAGCTAAGAAGATCTTATGACCTTCACCTAGAAAATTCATTTGAGCTATTTTCTGTGGCACAAAGAAAGATGTTCCCTGCCCCTTCTGACCACTGATCTGAGACAAGGATGTAGGTTTCAGCTCCAAAAATGTTAAGGAGATAGAAAATATTTTTGTCTCTTTTTTTCCCAGGTCATTCCTCTAAAATAACATAATGATGAGCAAGGAAGAACTGGACCCAGCACTAGAAAGGAGTTAAAATCAGGAAGACAGGCAAATAATGATGTGTATTACTCAGTTTTATTTTCCTTCTTCCTTTTTTCTGTCTTTCTTTGTGTGTGTGTGTGTGTGTGTGCTTATGTGTGTGTGTATGCTTGCGTGTATGAAAGAGAGAGAGAGAGAGAATCTGTCTCACTCTGTTACCCAAACTACAGTGCCATGGCATCAGCCTAGCTCATAGCAACCTTAGATTCTTGGGTTCAAGCTATCCTCCTGCCTCAGCCTCCAAGTAATGGGACCACAGGCACTTGCCACAATGCCAGGCTAATTTTTTCTATTTTTAGAAAAGAGTCTCACTCTTTCTCAGGCTGATCTGAAACTCCTGAGTTCAAGGGATCTACCCACTTTGGCCTTCCAGAATTCTAGGCCTATAGGCATAAGTCACTGCACCTGCCCCTTACTCAGTTTTTTGTCGCTATAACAGAATTACCCTAAGCCTGGATAATTTTTTTTTTAAGAAGAGTTTCTTAAATCTGAGATAGTGGATAACTCATAAAAAACACAGATATATTTCTTACAGTTTTGGAACTGGAACTGAGAAGTTTAAGACTGAGGGGAGACATCTAGTGAAAGCTTTCTCTCTGTGTTATTAGGTAGTTAGGAATGACTTTCCTGGGAAGGAGGACAAGGGGCAGGGGGCATACCTCCATCTTGGTCCCATCCACCTTAATTTTGTCCCTACATATGTTGGGAGGAGGGAACTTTCTACCAAGCTACCAATGAAAGCTAACATGCCTATGACAAAAGCATATAGAAGACTCTCTAGCTTAGCAGCAGGTACAATAGAGTCTTAAAGGTGACTGAAACAACCTTAAGACTCATTATCATGCAGCCCACACACCCTCCAATGGAGTCTTAGAGAGGCTCATGGCTCCAAGATTTTGTCTTTTCTTTTTTCATTGATTATTAGTCCTGACCAGTGGCTTCTTCCTATACTACATAGTGGTACAATATTTAACATAGGATTAAAATATGAAAGGGCCGTGCTTGCTTCTGAGAATGATCAAAGGGGTGAAAGAAATAAATTGACTCAGAGAGCTATTGTGCATACATTTCTAGGGATATAAAAAAATGCAGGTGAAGATTTATTTAATAGTGATGGGAGAAGCAAATAGACCAAATCTTAGGAAATCAGGTGCAAGGAAAAATTTCAAAATACAGTAGAATCCAAGTTCCTACCAGGAGCCCCAGGATGCTCTGATTTTGTCATCCTGAACAGTAATTCATTCTCTATTCAGGAGATTCACTGCACACAAGCATGTCTCATGTCCTTGCTTTATGGCTAGCAGCAATTTTATTGACCTCAGTGTCCAGGAATGCAGACCGGAAATAACACTGTCTGCAGGCACTGCACTGTCATATTTATGATATAAATGGCAAAAGCTTGTTCATGATTCATTTTTTGTGGCTGCATCACTAGTTTTCTCACTGACATTGAACAGAAGGAAAACAGTGATTGATGAGCAAGAAACAATATTGAAGGAGCAAGATAAAATGTCCTAAGGTCATTTCAGAAATAGCTGGAGAGCTGGCCAAGAGGTTTGGCAAAACAATCTTTGTCATGATTAGAGATTACATTTAGTGTGTGTGTTTCTCTGAAAATTGTAGAGGTATGTACTACATTAAGTAGAATTTATTACACACACACAGAGCCATGCAGTAGGTAGTGGTGTTTGGTCAACTAGGACCACATGTGCAATGGTGGTCCCATAAAGTTATAATGGAGCTGAAAAACCCCTGTACCTTAGGAACATCATAGTTGTTATAATGCTATAGGACAATTACCTTTCTTGTGCAAATTTGATATAGCTCCAGTGTACATACGGTTTTTGTAAAGTCTACCGTAGTATATGTGCTAGGCCTTCACAGTAACTCATTCATTCATTGACTGATCTAGGTTTGTGTAAGTAAGCTCTGTGAATACCAGAGAGCTTACTTACACAAAGTAATGACGACAGTGTCATTAGGCATGACGATGTTGCCTAATAAGGCATTTTTAGGACATATCTCTACTGTTAAGAGCTAAATGTTATTTATATAATCACACAGTATCTGGCTATATTATTTGAGGTTGAGCTGAAAAGATTTTGATCAGTGTAGTAATAATAGGTGAAATCATTAGCCTTACTTGAAATCTTTACTACATTATGAGATTTAAAATAAAAACCTTCGCTCAGTGGTTTGGGTGCCAGCCACATGCACCAGGCTGGTGGGTTCAAACCCAGCCTGGGTCTGCTAAACAACAATCACAACAACAACAACAAAATAGCCAGGTGTTGTGCCAGGTGCCTGTAGTTCCAGCTACTTGGAGGCTGAGGCAAGAGAATTGCTCAAGTTCAAGAGTTTGAAGTTGGTGTGAGCTGTGACTCCATGGCACTCTACCTAGGGTAGAAAAAAAAATTAAAATAAAATAAAAACAAATGACCTCTGAGTACAATGCAATAGCAAATATATGTTGAATGAAATAGGCCATAGTTATTTTTGCAGAAAATTTCAACTGCTTTTTAACTTATAGGCTACATAGAGTGTGACATGTGCAATTTAGCCAATAAAATATGACCATTTTAAAGACCCTTTTGGTCTGAAATTGTAAAAGAACATACTAAATGTTATCGAGAGAAAAACAGAGGAAGATATGAAAATTTTCAATTCTCTTCTCTTGTTGGTTGCCAGGACACTTAGAAGCTTATGTTTGTTACATGCATAAAACTGCTGAGACTTAACATAAATAGGATAAAATGTGTTCTAGAATAGTGACAATCACAGAATAAATTTCAGATTTTTTTTTCATTTTATAACAAAGTTTACATTGACTTAAAAACAATGAAGGAACTTACCCCAGGTATTCTGTATAGTACATATGAAAACCTTTGTATATAAAGCAAATAACCCAGGAGCCAAGCTGGTAATTCTTCCTGCTGTAGAGAAAGCTGAAGCAAAGGTATGATCATATTGTGTTTTATGGAGACAAAGCTAGTTTAAAGGCTCAAACTGAAACTAGCTCAAATTTAATTTGAGAATATAAATAAAGAGGAAATACATACAAACATAAAAAGAGGAAATATACATATACACTTATATGTGTATATATATAATTTTTTTTTCCATTGGCCTAGGCTTTTTACAGAGGACCATGCTGTGTTTATTTAGTTTTCTTTGTTGTTGTTTGTTTTTAAGAAATATATGGAGATCATCCCTGGAATGACATGGCGTTGATGGTATGACATATATTTACTGCTGTTACTGGTTTGAGGAGCTGGTCTATCTCAACCACTTCAAGTGCTTCATTTGTTTTACAGAACGCTCTAAACATGAAGAAGAGGGTTACTGGGTTTTGCATCTTTATGAAATACTCAGCATTTTGGCAGCTGCAAAACATCCTCCTCCAGAAATTGCATTATGCTTTTTAACATTCCAGCTGCAATGTTGTGGAAATCATATCTCCTGTAAACCCCAGTTAGCCAGGTGTCCTCCCAACTACTCCTAATAAAGGAGTCTTGCCAACATAATAATAACGTCTCAGGCTGCTGTAGCACTGCCTGTCTTTATTCTGTGGCTGCAGGCCTGCAGAGAAATGGGCTTTCTCAGGCTTAATTAGGCCAACATTTGGCAAGAAACACCTCAGTATATAAAAACCTCTTCTCCAGAAACGGGCAATCAAATTCTCTCTCCATACACTTTCTGAAATAATCCATCAGAATAAAGTTCCAGTGAGGGTTATTATCTTTTAAGCTTTCATTTTTTATCCAGAGGTTGCAGAATTCACCTTGAGCATTTGAAGAGAAGAGACAAATTTTTTGGATTTCAAAATAAAAGGTATACTCTTGGGCTTTTATGAATGGTGATGCTGTCAGAAATAGGTTCATCATAGAATTGGCAAGAATTATAACCCACTATGTGGTTCTCGTCCTACTGTGGTACTTTTTCTATCAGTTCTTCTTGTTTTTCCTATTTGGTTAATAAATTGAAAAATAAAACCTTATACTATTGTATTAGGATGCTGTAGATAGAACCAGTAAGTCCAAAATCTGCAGTGTGGACTGGCAGGCAGAGACAAAGGAGAATTGGTCGTATAAATGCAGTTGGAAGAAAATATACTGGAGAATTACTCCCAGCTTGGGGAGTCCAATTGCTTGTCTCTATTCAGGTCTTGAGCTGAATGGATAAGGCCCATCCATATTATTGAAGGCATTCTGATTTGCCAGAAGTTCACCAATTTGTTAATCTCATCCCAAACTCTCTCAAATTGTCACATAAAAATAATCATCACAAGCTTACCCTTTGTCAATTTTGTATCTGTGTATATTTCCTTATAATATACTAATCTCCCAACAAAGACTATATCAAAGCGATACTTTCACCTGACATGGTGTGATCATCCTGTGTACAACTGAAAACTCACTATCTCATTCCCCAGAACGGGATGCAGAGTCCTTGGCTGGTGTTTACTCTTTTTTCCTGATATTCTGCAATGTAATTTTTACAATAATGTAAAGTTAATGATACTGAAATACTAGAAAGTCAGTACCTCTTATGGTGTGATGAGGAGGAATAAAAAAGGGAAAAAAACAAGCCAACCTGCCTGTCTTCCTTCCTTCCCTTTTTTCTTTCTTTCTTTTTTTTTTTTTTTTTGTTGTTGTTGTTGACAGTCTTGCTCTGTTGCTCAGGCTAGGGTGCATTGGTGTCAGCCTATCTCAAAGCAACCTTCAATTCCTGGGCTCAAGAGGTCCTCCTGCCTCAGCCTTCTGAGTAGCTGGGACTACAGGTACTTATAACACCCAGCTAATTTTTTCTATTGTTACAGTCAGGGTTTTGCTATTTGTCAGGCTCGTCTTAAACTCCTGAACTCCAGGGATCCTCTGTCTCAGCCTCCCAGATTGCTAGGATTATAGGCATGAGCTGCCACCCAGGCCAAGGTACTTGCTTTCCATACAAAGATATTTGCTTCGTATGCAGTGGACCCTTGAATGTGGAGGGTTTGAACTGTGCTGGTCCACTTACATGTGGATTTTCTTCTGCCTCTGCCAGTGGAGACAGCAGGACCAATTTCTCCTCTTCATCCTCCCCCTCACCCTTCTCAATGTAAAGACAATGAAGATAAAAACTTCATCATGATCCACTTATACTTAATGAATGATAAACATATTTTTCATCTTTATGATTTTCTTAACATTTTATTTGTTCTAACTTAGTGTACTATAAGAATTCAGTATATAATACCTAAAACACAAGTATGTGTCAATCAATTGCTTGTATTATTGGGAAGGCTTCCAGTTAACAGCAGGTTATTAGTAGTTGTTTTAGGGGAATTAAAAATTATAAATGTATTTTCAACAGTATAGAGGATCGGTACCCCTAAGTCTTGTATTGTTCAAGTGTCAGTTATATGTAAACATATACGTACAATTATATTTTATTTTTTTTAGAGAACACATTCCCAACAATGATGACAGCTACCATTCTCATTCCTGTAATTGGTCACAGGCAGTAACTGGTACTCATAACTACCTTCTTTCACTATTCTCTGTTACCACTGCCTTCAGCAAGCACTTGAGCTGGTAGTGGTTCTTTACCAGGTGGCCTGTCCCAAACCTTCATTCCCTAGGGGTCTGGAACATTAGTAGTCATATCTAATTGGCTTGTTGTAGTTTTTCAATGAGCTTAGGCACAGAGCATGGCAATCATACAAGACTCCCTAGGGGGTCTCCTATATTCCACACATATTCTCCTTGCCTTCCTGTGGAGTGGCAGTCCAATTTCCCCCTGGTAGTCTGGATTTATCAGCCCAGTCAGCACTATAACCCCTTCTTTGCCTGTTGATTCAGAGTCATAGGGTGACACCAAAAATGGGATTGGTGAAGTCTTGACTTCAGGGGCAATGGAATAATTGTTAAGTCTCATGGTGGAAGCATTCCTCCCTTTGCAGCTAAGACTTCTGAGCCAGCAGAACATGAAGTCTTGGGGGAAAGAAGCAAAGATTGTGTTACTGGGGTAATTAACAGTGGTGTCGATCCTCTTTCTACCTTCAACTGCTGGACTTGTGAATCCCCGCCATGTGAGAAACAGCGTCATATATTGATATTGATTCTAAGCATGGTTAACCGGCTGGTGAATCCTGCATCAGCCCTGAATATACTGCTACCCAGTATTACAGAATTACATTACACTGGCAATGTAACAGTCTTCAAAAGTCATTTCACAGTTCTATCAAACCAGCTGCTTCAGCATAGTGAGGAACATGGTAAGACCAGTAATTCTATGAGCATGGGCCCCCATTTCACTTTATCTGCTGCGGAATGAGCTCCTGGATTAGAAGTAGTGCTGTATGGAATACTGTGATTATGCATAAGACATTTTATAAGTCCCTGGATGGTAGTTTCAGAGGAAACATTCCATATAGGAAAGGGAAATGTTTATCCAGAGTAAATATGTACTTTAGTAAGAGTGAAATATTGCCCCTCTCATGATAGAAGTGGTCAAGTGTAATGAATATGCCACCGTGGAGCCAGCTGATCAGCCCAGAGAGGGGACTCAGACTCAGCCTCTGCTGTGGGCAGACAGGTAAGTTAGCAGTGGTTACGCCCAGGTCGGTCATGGTGAGAGGAAACCCACATTGCTGAGATCGTGTATAAACTTCATCATTGCTGCCATGGCCACGCTGCCCATGAACACACTGAGCAATGGCTGGAGTGGTTGGGTAAGAAGGCAGGCTGGTACACACAGGTCGTTCTATTCACCCGATTATCCAGAGTTTGCTGAAATCACTGTTTGTTGAGCATTCAGGTAAGATACAAATGAGCTTCATGATTTTTGTCCATTCAGAGGCTGTCCTCAGACTTGCTTGTCACCAATTTTCTTTTTTCTTTCTTTCTTTTTTTTTTTCTTTTTTCAGTTTTTGGCCAGGACTGGGTTTGAACCTACCACCCCTGGCATATGGGGCCAGCGCCCTACTCCTTTGAGCCACAGGTGTCACCCTTGTCACCAATTTTCTCATCATCTTCCTGTCTAAATCCCTGACTCCCAAGACAACAATTGGCCACAGCCCATGAATCGCATATAGTCACATGTCTGGCTATTTCTTCTTTTAAGTAAAATTAACAAGTAGGTGCACTGCTCAAAATCCTGCCCACTGGGAGAATTTTCCTTCACCAGGATCCTTCAAAGACCTTTCAGAGAAGGGCTGTAGAGCTGCATGTGTCCATTTTTTGGTGGTTCCACCATATCGTTTATAACTGTTTGTAAACCAGACCTGAATGTCCTCTTCCTTTGTTGATTGACCTCAGGAAAACCCCCCCAAGGTCATGGGTGTAGGCTCTAAGAGAAGGCAACACGGGACGAGTGGAGCCATGGGCATTTGAGTCACTTTTTCATGTAACTTACCTGTGACTTCAAGATTTCCTCAGGCCCAATCACATATCACATATATACCACTTCTGTTTAGGGATGGGAAGCTCTTGGGCATACCACTTTCTAGCTTAATGGTTCAGATAACACCCAGCTCATGACAGACAGCTAAGGTTGCAGGTGGTTCAAGGACAGTGGTTATCTGCAGAGGATGCAGGACAGGGGTCCACAGTCTTTAGGTCCTGCATGGTGAGATTGACCTACAGAGGTCTGGTGAAGACTCCAGTCAACATCAGAGATACTTAACATACCGCTGGATCCACCAGATCATGTGGCTAAGGCACCAAACCAACTTGCAGCCCAGGCTGGACCTGTTGGCGACACTCTTTGTATTCTGAGTACCACTCAAAACAGCATTTTTGGTAACTCATCTTTTTCTTTTCCCACTTTATCTTATCTTTACATTAAAAGTGCTAAAAGAAAAACTTAGGTACATTACAATTGTAAATACTTTGAGCAATCAATGATTTATAAATTGGGCAGCACAAGACCACAAGTAGCTTAGCACTCTGCTGGGAAGGGTAAGAGAAGTTTTTATAAGATGTCTGCAGAAGCAAGACCAAACATACCTGATTGGTTAAAATGGAAAGTTCCTACTTAAAGGTTACTTGGTAGTTATGATTATATAACCTTATGTTTTGTCTTGATTTTTGTCATTTGTTTTGCTTATGTAGGAATCTAAAATTTGGAGCCTTCTCACCCTAATAGCCTTCCAAATAAGAAGAAAAAGTTAACAGGTGCCACTACCCAGTGTCATAATAGCTATTAATTTGACAAAAATGTTAGACAGTGTCACATATACAATCACTCAGATCTTTGTTTCTTACAAGCATTTAACTAGGATTACTTTTTATTGATATTTTGTGTATCTGTTTTGCCAGATGGTACCATGGACTATTGGTGTTTTCTTTACTACTGAAAATAAAGTCATTAGTGATATTAAATCTAATCAGATTAAGAAGCCAATTCCAGAAATCCAAGAACCAATTCAGAAAATTCATCCTTAAAGATCTGTTCCTCTAGAACAGCTCTTGTTACCAAAATCTATTGCTGTTGCAGCAATAGGGTGACATAATTATGTAATATTAATATTAATAATATTGCTACTATTACTACTTATCACTACCATTACTATTATTACTAGTATTAGCTAAATACTTATAATTTCCAAACTATATATCTATCAATCTTGAGCTATGATTAATATTTCCAGCTTCCAAAATATTGAACATTTTCACCTTGAGCCCACATCTTAGACAAGGCAGACCTAGCTTTTCCTTGTATGGGGACTTGTTAAGGAAGCACACAGAAGTGATCTTTAGTATTCTTTAGATGATGTGTAGAAGCCATAGAGGCTTTTTCTATGATCACTGCCCAGCCAGCTTCTAGTAGGAGTAATAACTATTCTGAAAATGCTTAAAATTCAGTGTGTTTTTATTAGTATCTGGCAATGTGGGGTAATAAATAGACTATGGATTTTGGAATCAGAGTCCTTTGATATGTTTAACCTTGGGTAAGATATTTCACGCATTTCTTCTTTTTATAAAATGGACATTGTAACATTTGCTTCATAGGAATTCTTAAAAAGCAAAATAGATAATTAATAAACACCACCTATCACAGCATCTAGTACAAAACAGGCAAATAAGAAGTCAATTCTTGGCTGGGCATGGTGGCTCACACCTGTAGTCCTAGCACTCTGGGAGGCTGAGGTGGGTGGATTACTTGAGCTCACAGTTTCAAGACCAGCCTGAGCAAAAGCAAGACCCCATCTCTAGAAATAGCCAGGCGTGGCTGAAGCAAGATAATCACCTGAGCCCAAGAGTTTGAGGTTGCTGTGAGCTAAGAGGCCACAGTACTCTATTGAGGGTGATAAAGTGAGATTCTGTCTCAAAAAAAAGTCAATTGTTTCCACTTGTCCCTATTTTTCACTGTTAGGAAACAAAGCATATTGATCTTTCAAAGAAGAGCTCTCTCACCTCATCTCTGAGGCTACTTCAACTATATTTTCTGTAGCACCTTATATAATTTTCTTTTAATATTATTTATTAAATTTTGTTATATTATCCACCTGCCAGCCTGCCATCCAAATTTCAGGAAGTTTCTCAAAGGCAAGGCTGTATTGGGCACATGATGTATCCCCAGTGCCTAATCCCATGTTTGATATCTACCAAGTGCTTATTATTTGTTACATGGTACTAAACGGCTTTCTCTCACATTGTAAATTTGACCAAAATCTGCAATTCACAGAGTGGAGCTCTGATATCCATGAGTTAGCTTACGTTTGAATATTTTAATTCAATACAGTAATTTCCGGCCTACTTTGTTGCCCTACAGTAGGGCAATAGCTCATAGACTGATGATCATATTACTGTCTATTGAATTCTCCAGTCTGGTTCTTCACACTTCTAAAGCCTATCTTTCTGGCTAGTAAAATTGTCTTTTCTTATTTTCAAATAAAGAATACTTTGAGGAGCATATTCAATAGCAAAAGTAACTGACAGATTCTACAGGTAATTATGAAAATATCTGTTTAAAATTGTGTCTGTCACTACCTTCCCCTTCCATTAGCAACCGATGGCAGAAGCCAATATTCAAGATGACTCCAATAATCCTCCACTGCCGGAATTTAAGTCCTGGAGCAATTCCCTGACACAGTGAATCTAGATGGCTGTGTGACTCAACAGCAGACTTCAAGAACATTCAGGGGGCCGAAGAAATAATGGTGGTTGGATTTTAAGAGACCTGCAGTTTCTACCTCAACCTGTTGGAACCCACCTTCTTGAAACTCCATTACATCCTGTGTGAGGAAGAAGATATATGCAGGGGTCACAGAAAGGAAATTGATCCTCCCAGCTACCGGCCATCACTAATTGCCAGCTATAGGAGTCAGGCCATTTCCAACCATCTAGCCTTTCCAATACTTTGAATTGTAGGCTGAAGATTCTTTCAATCAATTCACAAAATTAAAAGAAGTAAGAAATTATTGTTTTAAATCACCAAGCTTTAGGATGGTTTGTTGCACAGTAACAGATTACCAAAACTATGAGTAATGCAAGGATGATCATGGCCTTCCCCAACAATGTTTCAAATTCAGAATAGCAACGACCACAGCAGCTATACAAGCTGATTACTATCTAAGGTTTCAATTCTCTGTTCTGCTTTTCTGGCAGGTGGCAATTTAGCCTTATAATCTCCAAGCATGCCAATAAGCTACCACCTGTTAAAACAGCTGATTCAACTTTTAGATGATTTTATTCAAACGCATTTATTTTAATTTGGAAAATGTCTTTCCTGTAACTACTGGCCATTTAGTTCAACCTCCATCTCCGTAACCAACTATTATAAACCACTTTACCTCACTCTTTGCCAGCCACAATGTTTTCTCCTTTTGTGACTTAGCTAGATTTTTTACTCTTCTGATATTTACTTCAGAAAATGCTCTAGTTTGCCACGTACCTTTAAACAGAAAACAATTCTTTATGAGTGGTCTGTTGTGTGCTAAGTACAATAGAACCGTCTTCTTTCACTCAGAGATGTTAAGTACAGTTGTATGACACTTTATACTCTTCAATACATCCCAAAATATTAACACACTTTATTCTAATGCCAGCTCTCTAAAGTAAGGTTGAACATTTCTTCATATGCTTGTAATAAAAGAAAAATAAGCTGAGACCAGAAAAGGTTAAAAAACAGTTTCAAACTACCGTAAGAGATTTCCAAGTCCTAGGCGAGAGTTTTGTTTTGTTATTTCGATTTGTTTCTATCTCAGTTTCATCAAGTGAAACTAAGCGCTTTCTTAGCTGGACCTTCACCAAAATGATTACATTTCACATAGGTGACAGGTAAAAGACTGACCATGATAATTATACTTTATAAGATTTGTTCAGTCTTACTGAAGGAGAAGCCACTACTCTGTATACCCCAAGACCTTTAGTTATCTCTCTCCTTGGGCAGCCAAGCATCTGACTAAAATCACGGATCAACAAATGCTCGAAAGAAATTCTTTCTCAGAATAAAAATAATCACTCAACCTGTCTTCATGGAGTTATCCTATGTAGGTTCTAACATGTTCACAGTATCTGCCTTTTCTAATTCTGTCAGATCTTTGGTCATGACACCAGGGTGAAGAGGAACCAATAATTGCATGTTAATCAGGATTAATTTAGGTGTGAATAAATTCATTTTCTACTCTTATATCTAAGATTTCCTGGACACATACTTTAATATTGGAATTATAAAAACCAAGCAAGAAACCTAGTTACTATAGGTATGTGTATACATTAATATATGTGCAAGTGATGTAACTGTGTGTGGCTGTGTAGGTGGGTGCAAGAGATATGGTATTAGTTAAAATATTCAAATGCATATTTAGTTTTATAAATTAATCTATCTGTTCGATTTTAGTTCTTTTGGCTTGTTTGAAACAGTATTTCACAGAACAAATTAGTCGATTTTAATTTTTCCAGACAAATATTCTTACAATTTTATGTAAAAATTAAAAATATTTTTAGGAAAATTTTGAGGAGAGATTTGATAAAATCTTCTTCACATTTTGAGAAAATTGTCAAGAGAATATTAAAATTAGGTTTTTTTCATTATGCAGAAAAATCCATGTAAAGCTTCCTGGATAAACATTCTGTATACCTGGATGCCTCTTCGTGTGTTTGGATGACTGATTTTTTTTCTATTATGTTCACATACTTTTAAATGGATAGTATTTCTGCTTTTTTATATACCTTAAACTTACCATGAGAACTTACCATGAGATATTCTCTTTTAAACCAATTTTCTGGCTTTCCATAATTTTTTTTAATTGAGCATAGAACCAGATTTTACACCTGTGAATATTTAAGGCCAAATCATTACTTTCCACACGCCTAATCACTCCAAGCAAGCTCCCGATGGGATTGTCATTAGTTTCAGCTCTCCTCAAAATTTGCTCAGTTTCATTTTTTTTAAGACATGATAAGATTTAACTTTGCAGCACAAAATCATCAGTAGTACTGACATACGGTTTCCCCATTCCTAGCTGAGCACACACATTCCGTGGACTCAATCAAGCAAGATCAGAGAAAAGCAGCCTGATCTCATCTGGACAGTACCCCCTAGAGTGGAAAACACACACCCTGCTGCCTCCCTTGGGATGCAGACTGGTAAGACCACACTCCTGCCTGTCCATTCACCTGCTAATCAACATGGCAGAATGTTTTCTGTCTGCCAGCCCTGGACAGATGTGACATACTTTCCCAAGAAGCCCCTGCTCATAGGCAGTATATGAACCCCTAGATGAAAGGCCCACACGGATGCTTCCCACTTGGGTTCCTCCCTCCGCTGCCACTGCCTGGAGATTCTGTGCCCTTCTTTCCTTCTGTATCCCTTTTTCCTGTCAATAAACTCTACCCTGTCTCTTACCTGCATAGTCCCTAGGTTTACTCTTTAAGTCACTGAGATCAAGGATTTGGCATGGAGGGAAATTCTGGCAACAGTATAAAGTGCTAAACTGAATTGATATAATAAAGGGAAACACATTTTAATAAGCTAACATATGATGACCCAGATCATTTCAGAAGAAGTTTATTGGTGTCGGAGTTCACATGTGAAGTCAGGGTTACATACAGAGAACTTTTACAACAATGTGTAGCTTTCTTCTATGTTCCAGGATGTATATCGGATGTTTTCAGACACTACTGGACAATATTTTGATTTATCACTAAGAACATTGAGCTCTGAATTCTTTGAAGGGTGAACTAGATGCCAGTGATGACGCACAGCTTCCCAAGGAGAGTACTTCGAAGGTTACCAAATCGATATTCAGCAACGAGGTACGTAACACTTTTTCTAGAATGAGTTCCCAAACTTAATTGTCCAACTTTGTATGGTATTTAAGAGCGTACAGGAAGCAAGTGGCAGGGTTAAGAGTATTGCCAACTATTTGAATCATGAACCCCCTTTGTTTTTTAATGCTTTCTATTCTAAGCAGCTGTCAAGAAACCTAAGTTCCACGCTTTATTTTGTTGTTAAATAGCTATCAACTTATAACATAAGACACATGGTACCAGACTTTTTCTTTGTTCTTTCTACATGCAAAAGCAGTGTTTGGATGAGACCCATTTAGATTTTATGGAAATGTCTGGAGCCCGTAGTGTGGGGTTCTCAACTATTCAAATTCTGCTCTAGAAGAATTATATTTGAAGAAAGGATTTCACTGCTGTAAAAAAAAAATGCATTGATGATCCATTTTTGTATTTGCTAATTATGGGCGTTCTTCCAGTGCCAACTAATTGTTATCTCAATGAAAATTTTCTGATCATTTCTATTAGAAATAGTAGTTCTTTGCTCTGAACTACCAGTGACTTAACTCTCACAGTATTTATCATGCTTCATCCAGCAATTTTGAACATTTTGATTTATATGTAGATATTCCATAAGGATGAAGTCTTTGTCTCATCTGTTTTCTACCAGTTGTCAATCCAAAAATACTACTTGAGTAAACAAATGAATGAAATAAACGTTCCTTTTGGAAAGAAGTTTCCAGGGATCTAAAAGTAGCCCTGCCATTTGATCCTGCAATTCCTCTACTAGGTATATATCCAAAAGACAAAAAATCACTTTGCAACAAAGATATTTGCACCAGGTTGTGCAGTTCAATTCATAATTGCCAAGTCATGGAAAAATCCCAAGTGCTCATCTACCCATGAATGGATTAACAAATTGTGGTATATGTATACCATGCAACCATAAAAAAGATGGAAACATCACCTCTTTTATGTTTACCTGGCTGGAGCTGGAACATATTCTTCTTAGTAAAATATCTCAAGAATGGAAGAAAATGTATCCAGTGTGCTGAGTACTACTATGAAACAAACATATAATCACCTACACATTCATACAAATGATAAAAAGAAGGAAGAGGAGTGGGAGGAGAGGCTGGGAGGAGGGGGTTTATTTGGTGGGACCTCACCTAAGATGTATACTACAATAGTACATTTCAAAACTATTAAGAATAGAGTATAAATGTGTTACTACAATGAATAAGCAAGAGAGGTGATGGTTACATTAATCGGTTTGATGTAAGCATTCCACATTGTTTATCAATTCAGCACACTGTACCCCATAAATGCACTAATGTACACAATCATGATTAAAGAGAAGGAAATCTTTCTCCCTTCTTTAAATTCATTAAGAACCAGTTTATACATCATAAAATGTATAAAAAAGCAAAAGTGTAAAATCTAATAAAGAATGCATATACCTCCATCCAGCTTTAGAAATGGGTGAAATAAAGAAAATGAAGACTTGTGTGTATCTTTATCAGTCAAATTTTCCTCCTTCCACTCCAGAAAAGTCATTGTTTTGATTTTGGTTTATATTATTTCTATTCCAGATTATACACTGTATATTATAAATGTACACAACAAAATAATGTATAATATTGTTTTGAATATTTGAAAACTTCATATAAGTGGTAGAATTTGCAAGTTGTGTTTTGTTCAACACCATATTTTTAATATTTCCATGTTAATACTTGTGGATCTATATCATTAATTTTTACTTCAAGGTGATATCCTGTTGAATTAATATAGCACGAGTTAATTATCCATTCTTTTTAAATTTTTTGGTATATATTAGTGTTGCCTCTACTGTTTTGCCTTCACAAATAATGTTCTATAAACATTATATATATATATATATCTCCTTGTATTCATGTGCACAAATTTCTTTGAAGTTGATATTATTAACGGAATTGCTAGATCTTAGAGTATGCTAATGTTCAAATTTATCACATAATATCAAGTTATTTTCCAGATGGACTGTATTTGTATTTTCAACATTCTACACCTTTGACAACAATCAGTGCAATCAGACTTAAATTTCTGAATTTCAGTGAGTGGAAAATGGTATGTTCCTGGCTTTAGTTTTTATTTCTCTGAATATTAGTGAAGTTGAATGTCTTTTCATATGCTTTGGGCCACTTAAATTTACCCTTTTGTGAATTATACATTCATCTATAGTATTTATTTTTGTATTAATGTTGGATTTTTATTGTTTTGTAGTAATTATTTTCCAATTTTGAATATTGGATACTAGTTTGTTGTAAGGTATATGTTTTGCAAATATTTTCTCCTACTTGGTTTTTTGCTTTAATTTTGTTTATAATACTTTTTATTATGAACAGTAATTTTTTTGGCTTATTTGTTTTAATTTGGTTCAATTTATCAATGTGTTTTATGAAGTTGTAAGGATTAGAATCTTTTGTCTTTCTGAAGAAATCTTTACTCAAAGTGATGTATACACATAATTCTATATTTTAAAAGTTTTATTTTTTATACTTAAGTCTAAAATCAACTGAAATTTCTTTTGGGGTACAGTTAGATGTAGGAGTTTATTACATATTTTAGATAGATATTCATATTCTAAGCCTAATTTATTAAAAAATTCACTTACCATTTTCCATTAGGGCACACATATTTCTGAGTTCTGTATTTCGTTCTATTAATCTGTCTGCCAAACTCTGAGCCAATACAACACTGGCATAACCTCAATACCTTTCTGGTATGTTGATATATATTAGGGAAATTCCTCCACTCTGTTCCTCTTTTCCAAGTATGTTTCACCTATTGTTGGCTCATTGTATTTCAATATTGTTGATTTGACTAGTTTTATGTGTTGACTGGGCTGAGGGATGCTCAGATAACAGGTAAAACACTATTTCCAGATGTGTTTGTCAGAATGGTTCTGGAAGGGTTTAGCATTTGAATAGGTGGACTGATTAAAAATAACCCTCACCAATGATGGTAGGCATTATCCAATTCCTTGACAGCCTGTAAACAACAAAAAGTGATGGGAGAGTAAATTTGCTTCTCTCCCTTCACTGCTCCTGTTTGAGCTGGAACATCTATTTTTTCCTGTCCTTATAGATTGAAGTGAGGCCTTTGGCCTCAAACTGGGATTTGTACCATTGGCTCCTCTGGTTATCAGAACTTTGAACTGAGTTACACTGCTGATTTTTCTAGTTCTCTAGCTTAAAGATCAAAGTCAGGAAACTTCTTGACCTCCATGATCACAAAAGCCAATTCTTACATTAAATCTCCCCCTCATGCATACTACTGTTTTTCCAGATGTGCATGTATATTTTTCCTCTTTCTTCAGAGAATCCTGAAGAATACCACATATATTTTAAAATAAATTTGCCAATTTCTGCAAAAAAAATATTGATTGGAATTGAAGTGAATTAAATTTATAGAATGACTAGTATAAGTTGACATCTTTAATGCCTTTCAACTGAATTTTCAAAAGATCTTTTAAAATGTTTTGCACATCTGTTGAATTTCTAGGTACCTAATACTATTTTAAGTGACATCATTTTTAATATTACATTTTATAACTATTTGCTGCTAGTAATTAGGAATGCAATTGGCTTTGGAATATTGATCTTATATTCACAGACCTTTCTGAAAACTTATTAATTCTCATAATTTATTTATAAATTCTCTTGGTTTTTTCATGTGTGCAATCCTCTTGACAGCAAGTAATGAACATTTTGTTTCATTTTTTTCCTTCTTGTCCGTGATCATTTTACTGACTTGGCTGAGATATTCATTATAATGTTGATGGAAGTGGTGATAGCAGGCATTTTTGTCTCACTTTTAATTTGTACATGAAAAGTTTCTAAAGTTATATTATTGAGCATAATGTGTACTAGAGTTTGGGGAAAATATACTTAATGAGAATAAAGTAGTATTTTACCATTTTCAATATGCTAAGAGAACATGAAAAATTTTGTCAAAAGATTTTTCTGCATCTAATGAGATAATCATGCAGTTTTTCTCCATTTAATCCACTAATATTTTTAATTATATAAATAGATTTTCAAATGTTAAATCAACCTTGCATTGATAGGATAAATTAAATTTGGTCATGATCTTTAGTATATATTCTCCATTCTACTGCTTAATCTAGTCAATTTTTTGAAAATTTTTTAATTGTATGGGATTGATTGAGGGTACACAGAATTAGGTTACATTTTACTGTATGAGATTGAGGGCACAAAGAATTATGTTACATTGACTGAATTTGTTAGATTAAGTCCCTCTTATAATTGTTTCCCACCTCCATGAGGTATGACATACACCACATCCCACTCCCTCCTCTCCTCTCCCCACTTGCTAATTCCCCTTAACCCTCTTCTATTAGTTTATCTACCGCCTTCATATTAGAATTGAGTATACTGGCTTCTTGTTTCTCATTTCTTATGATGCTTTACAAAGAAGAACGTGTTCCAGCTCCATCTAGGTTAATACAAAAGATGCAAAGTCTTCATTTTTTTAGTGTTATCTAGTCATTTTTTTTTTTTTTGCAGTTTTTGGCCAGGGCTGGGTTTGAAGCCACCAACTCTGGCATAAGGGGCTGGCACCATACTCCTTTGAGCCACAGGTGCCACCCTTATCTGGTCAATTTTTGCAACTGTATTCTGAAAATGACATTAGGCAATAAAAATTTCCCTCAAAATTTCTTTATCTGTTTTCAGTGTCAAGCATATGCTAGCCTCAAAAAATGAGTTGTTTCATTTGTACTAATATCTGGAAGGTGTTTCAACATTTTAAAATGATCATTTCTTCCAGTGTTAGCTAGAATGAATGTGTGAAATTCTGGGCCCATTAACTTGTGTATCAGGGGCTGGATAGGAAAAGGTTTTAACTATTTACGTGATTAATTCAATGATTATTAGTCTAGTAGGGGTTTCTATTTTTGTATTGGCTCAGTTTTGAGGTTATATTTTCACACACAATAGTCAATATTTGGGCGGTGGTGCCTGTAGCTCAAAGAAGTAGGGCGCTGGACCCATATGCTGGAGGTGACAAGTTCAAATACAGCCCGGCCAAAAATTACAAAAAAAAAATTTTAAAAATAGTTTTGTATTCTTTCCGCAGAATTATTGACATTAAATTGTTCATAGTTGTAGCTACTAAGTTTTAACTTTTACTGCATCTCTATTTGACATGAAATGCCCTATTTAATTTTTAATACTGCTTGTTTATCCTAATACTTGCCCATTCTTTCCTGACAAGACTTGCCAAAGACAAATCTATTCATGATTTTTTCTTTATCTATCTCTTCTATAGCAAAGACTTTCTAACATTATGAATTTTTCTTTATGGAAGTTTACTTCTCTTCAATATTTATTATTTTCTGACACTCACTGTCCTTGAATTTATTCTGTTGATATTTTTTCAATTTCTCAGAGTTGATACTAATCTTACTAATTTTTACTATCTTCTAGCTGTTTGAGAATAAACATTTAAGGCCATAAAATTTCCTCTAAACTCTATCCTACTTGCATCTCACAAATTTTATTAAGTGTTATCTTTGTTGTTGTTTAGTACTAAGTATTTTGTTTTTTTCAATATGATTCTTTGACCTATGAGTTATAGAGAGTACTTTTTGCAAAATTTTCAGTAGTATGGTGCTATTTTTAGTTAATTTGTTTTATAACAACTGTAACAATGTTTAGAATGTGGTCTATATAATTATTTTTACAAATTTATTGTAACATTATTTGTGAATTACTTTATGCTCAATTTCCATAAATAGTGTATGTGCACTTGAGGAAAATGTTTATTTTCCACTCCTTAGATTCAGGATCATTAATAAATTTATAAAATTAAGCTTCTTGGTTGTGGTGTTTGAACTTCCCATATTTTTTTTTCAGTTTTTAGCCAGGGCTGTGTTTGAAAAACTTCCCATATCTTTATTAAAGATTATGTCCACTTGATGTACCACTTATTGAAATGATCATTTGAAAATGTCCCACTAACAGTGGGAATTTGTATGTTTCACTTTATGTTATTTCTTGCATATGTGTTTAAAACAATATATTTTAGGTAAGGTGTATTTTATCATTATAAGACAACCCTCTTTATTCCTAAAAACACTTCTGCCTTAAAATCCTTTAATGGGGGCAGAGCCAACATGGTGGACTGCAGCCAGCTTCCCACAGAGGCTCCCATCCAGAAGGAGACTTAAAGGACAAAAGTCTGGCAAGTAAGCTGATGGTTTGGAGCTGAGCCAAAAGAGAAGATTGAAGAACCCACAACAACTTTGCTGAGGCGAGCTGTGATCCCCAAAATACAATCAAAAAGTACAAAACCCACCACCAGTGGTGGTAGCAGAGTCCTCTGCGCCTATAGTCGTGTGCCCCGCAGTTGGCACCAGAGGAGCCCATGGCTCCTGGCAGGCCCATAACTGCTTGCTAGAGCCACACGTACCCCATGGGGGCAGTGCAGGTGTCCCCCATTCTGGGCAGGCCCAGAACTGCTTGCTAGAGCCATGTGCACCCCTTGGGGAAGTGGCAGAGGAGTCTCCAACTAGGGGCAGACCCAAAACTGCTTGCTAGAGCAGGACATGTCCCACAGGTGGTGGCGGAGGAGTCCTCTGCTCTGGGTGGGCCCAGAACTGCTTGCTAGAACCACAGGTGCCCCATGGGGGCTAGCCAAGGATTCCCCCACTTCGGGTGGCCAAGAACTGCTTTCTAGAGCTCCAGGTGCCCCACAGGGGCTGGCAGAGGAGTCCACCTCTGCGGGTGGGCCCAGAACTGCTTTCTAGAGCCACGCGGCCCTGCAGGCAACGGCGAAAGTGTCCCTCATCCAGGCAACCCCAAATCTGCTTGATAGAGCCATGCATGTCCTGTGGGCAGCTGCAGATGAGCCCCCCATTCCAGGTGGGCCTACAACTGCTTGGTAGAGCCATGCATGCCCCACAGGCAGTGGCAGAGGAATCCCTGCTCTGGGTGGGCCCAGAACTTTTTGCTAGAGCTGTGCATATCCTGAGGGCAGCTGCAGAGGAGTCCTCCATTCTGGGCAGGCCCAAAACTGCTCACTAAAGCCATGCGTGCTCCACAGGGGCTGGCAGAGGAGTCCCCAGCTCTTGTCAGGCCCAGCAAGCTGTAAATCCAAGGAAAAGTATTTAGGAACACAAATACAGGTACAAAGTGGGCCCCAGAACTGCTTGCTAGAGCCGCATGCCTCCCACAGCAGTGGGTGGCTGCAGAGGAGCCCCCAGCTCCAGGCAGGCACAATACTACTTGCTAGAGCCATGTGTGCCATGTGGGCAGTGGTGGAGGAGTCCCCCCTCTGGGTGGGCCCAGAACTGCTTGCTAGAATCAAGCACCCCACTGGTGACAGAGGAGATGCCATCTTCAGGTTCCCACTCTGGGTCGGCCCAGAACTGTTTGCTAGAGCCATGTGCATCCTGTGGACAGCGGCGGAGGAGTTCCCTGCTCCGGGCTCCCAGGCCAGGAGGGACCAGATTGGCTAGCTAGTACCACACACATTTAGCAGCTGGTGGTGGAGGAGTCCTCCACTGCCTATTCCCCTGCCCCCATGGTTGTCTCAGTGGGGGTGAACTAGGACTGATTCAGCTGCTACTGTTCACCTGCCCCACGGTTACCCCAGTGGGGCAAACTAGGACTGATTTGGACACACATGTGCCCTGCACCACTGCTGTTGTTCCCCCATCCCCGGTTGCCCCGGTGGAGCTGAACTAGGACTGATCTAGCAGCAGCAGTTCCTCTGTCCCCTGGTTGCCCTGGCATGGCCGAACTAGGAATAGCCCAGCTGTGCACGTTCCCCGCACAGCTGCTGCCCTTCCCCTGGCCCCCAGTTGCCCCAGCAGGGCCAAACTATGACTGACCTGGCTGAACACATTCCCCACAGAGCCACTGCTATTCCCCTGACCCCTGGTTGCCTCAGCGGGGCTGCTCAAAGACTGATCCAGCCACTGCTGTTCCTCTTCCCCCCAGTCACCCCAGTGGGGACAAAGTAGGACTGATCTGGCCACACCAGCAGGGGCTGAATCAGGATTGATCTGGCCACCGCTGTTCCCCTGCTCCGCTCCCCCTGTAACCCCATTATGCTGAAGTAGAACTGATTCGGCTACTCTTGTGCTCCGCGCAGCTGCTATTGTTCATCTGCCCCTTGGTAACCCCAGTGGGGATGAACTAGGACTGATTCAGCTGCATGAGTACCGCACACCACTGCTACAGTTCCCCTGCCCCCCGTCACCCCGGTGGAGTCAAATTAGGACTCATCCAGCCACTGCCAGTCTCCTGTCCCCAGGCTCCCTGGCAAGCCAAACAAGGTCTAATCTAGCTACGCACGCTCCCGCACAGCTGCTGCCATTCTGGTGCGCCCTGGTCACCCCAGTGCCCAAGAACTGGGAAAAGAAGACAGACACACCTTGTCTCTCTAGGCAAACAGAAGAAGCCACAAACTAAATGGATCTAATAACAGGGTATTCAGATGTTATTCTGTATTCTGATAACAGGTCTCCGAACAGGGTAAACTGAGCATGGGATGGAATCAGCAGAAAAATTCTGGCAATTTGAATAACCTGAGTAGATCAACTTCTCCAAGGAAAAATGGGGCATATGCAATTGAAGACCCCATCCATAAACAGATGGCTAAGATGTGAGAAATTGAGTTCAGAATTTAGATAGAACATAAGATTAAAAGAATGGAAGAAAGGAGGAAATTAGAATTTCAAGAAATTATTCAAAAGATGTCTCAAGAATTCAATGATTTCAAAGATAAAGTGATCAAAGATTTTGAAACATTGAGACAAGAGGCTGCAGCCCTCAAGGATCTGAAAGATATGGCAGAATCCCTCCGTAACAGAGTGGAAAAGGCAGAAGAAAGGATCTCTGACTTTGAAGACAAAGCTTTTGAAGAAGCCCAGGAGTGCAAAGATCAAAAGAAATGGAGACCAAAAATGGATCTTTCTCTCAGAGATCTCTCGGATAATTCAAAGAAAACTAATATTTGCCTTATAGGAATCCCTAAAGATGATGAAGTTTCTTCACAAAACACAGAGGTTCTTCTTCATGAAATAATGAAAGAGAACTTTCCAGACATGCCAAGAGATACTGAAATTCAGATAGCAGATAGTTTCAGAACCCCAGCACAATTCAACCCAAACAAGACACCCAGGCACAAAATAATTAACTTCACTAAAGTTAAGATGAAAGAAAAAATTATGACAGCAGTCATACATTAGAAAAACATAACCTACAAGGGGAAGAGTATTAGGATGACTGTAGATCTCTGGGCTGAAACCTTTCAGTCTAGAAGAGGGTGGTCATCGACTTTTAATCTCCTAAAACAAAATAACTTTCAACCCAAGATCCTGTATCTAGCTAAAGTGAGTTTCATCATGATGGAGAAATTAAATATTTTAACAAAGTAGAAGAGGGTAGTCATTGACTTTTAATCTCCTAAAACAAAATAACTTTCAACATAGTATCCTGTATCCAGCAAAACTGAATTTACTTTGTGATAGAGAAATTAAATACTTTAATGACATTCACATGTTGAAGAAATTTGCCATAACTAAACCAGCTCTCCAGGAAATTCTCAAACCTATCCTCCATAATAACCAATGTAATCTTCCACAACAAAAGAAAACTCACTCAGAAACTTTTTTATTTATTTATTTATTTTTTATTAGATCATAATTGTGTACATTAATTCTATCATAGGATACAGTGTGCTGCTTCCATATGCAGTTTGGAAAACTCTCATCCAACTGGCTAACATAGCCATCATGTCTTCCTCATAATTGTTGTGTTAAGACATTTATATTCAACCTTCAGACAAATTCACATGTACCATAATAGGATAGATCATAGGCGTGATCCCCACAATATCATTCTCTTCAGCCCTCCTCCCCCCTCCCCTCCCCTTTCCCCTTTCCCCATAGTCTAGGGCTCCATTTAGATTGTAGCTTTCCTAAGATAACTAACAATTAGTTTCATAATAGTGTTCAGTACATTGAATACTTTTTCTTCCATTCCTGAGATACTTTGCTAAGGAGGATATTTTCCAGCTCCCTCCATGTAAACATGAATGAGCCAAAGTCTCCCTCTTTATTTGTGGCTGTGTAGTATTCAATGGTGTACATATAACACAATTTATTGAACCATTCATGGGTCAATGGGCACTTGGGCTTCTTCCATGACCTAGCGATTGTGAATTGGGCTGCAATGAACATTCTGGTACAGATATCTA
Organism: Galago senegalensis; assembly: GCA_963575145.1. Lineage (NCBI taxonomy): Eukaryota > Metazoa > Chordata > Mammalia > Primates > Galagidae > Galago > Galago senegalensis. The sequence continues at coordinate 81,859 of CAUYTI010102777.1, forward strand.
TACTATAGTGTGATTTATGGTCTTCTCGGTATATACCTAACAGAGGAATTACAGGATCAAATGGTAGATCTATATTAGATCTCTGAGTGTTCTCCATATGGTTTTCCAGAAGGGACATATTAGATTGCATTCCCACCAGCAGTGTAGTAGTGTTCCCTTTTCTCCACAACCCCGCCAACATCTGTGATTTTGGGATTTTGTGATATGGTCTAATCTAACTGGCATTAGATGATATCTCAGAGTGGTTTTGATTTGCATTTCTCTGATGATTAAGGATGGTGAGCATTTTTTCATATGTCTGTAGGCCATGCATCTGTCTTCTTCAGAGAAGTTTCTCTTTAATTCTCTTACCTACCCTGCGATG
>CAUYTI010102781.1:0-10837 GCA_963575145.1 Galago senegalensis
TGAGGGACCAGGAGTATGTGATATGACCTAAGGACCATTCATGTGCGAACTTCACTAACCCTTCATGTACCCAGACCGTAGAGCCCTGCTTGATGCAGGACTTTCCCCTGAGCTGGCAGTGGCATCAGGACACAGCCTCAGAGCCACTCAGGGACCATCAAGCCTGTGAGTCTTTCCAAGTCACACATGTGAGTTTCCATCAGGCTTTGTAGCTCAAGCCCGACACCACCAGCCTCCCCACCCCAACAAACGTGAGCAGCAGAGCTGGGTATTGTAGCGACAGCTGAGTCCTTGTGTCCTTCCTGGTCTCCTTTTCAACTGCCGCATCAAGACTAATATTCTTATACTTGAGGGGCAAGAATTACCGTTTTCTAAATTCTGCTGAATGTAGCATACATTGTATGTGCTCTAATTCTCTCAGACTTGGTTATTTCTTTTCATAATCCAGATTTGGAATTCAGAAATCTCACATTTTACTTCAACATGATGCAGAGGTCCTCAAACTTTTTAAACAGGTGTCAGTTCACTGTCCCTCAAACCTTTGCAGGGCCAGAATATAGTTTAAAAGGACAGGCAGTGGTGGCAAAAACAACTGGCTGGCGGGATAAATGTCCTTGGTGGGCCAAATGTGGCCCGCAGGCCATAGTTTGAGGACAACTGACTGATCAAAGATTTTGACATGTGACTTTTGATTTCAAAATAGATTTAGCATAGTTAAAATCCAATAATTGGACAGTTTTACTTGGGTACTCCCAGAAACAGTGCACAATGCTGGATCTGTCCCTTATTACAGAGACTTATGTTAAAACTGGGGTGTTGAGTGTGAAGGTGGGTAGAGGTGAAGGAATGGAGCCTATACCACTAACCCATGCAGATTCACGTGCACCGGTAGCTATTTAACCAAAATGACATGGAAAATATATATTAATTTTAGATTGCTATGAGTCAGCTTTGCCATTGATTGCTGACTTGATGTAATTGAAAAATCAATGCAGGTCAGGCAGGGAAGATTAGGATGAGCTTTCACTCACTTTCTCTTCAGTCCTGTCTGGTTGCCAGGGGGAGCTCCCGGCCCCCCCCCCCGCCGCCCTGGCCATTCTCCTCGAGGTTCCACGAGGCTAGGCTGGCCCAGCTGACAGGTCCTGTGTGGGCTGTCTAAGATGAACCTGGGGCCTCATGGTCCACAGGATTCTCCTGCAGCCTGTTACCCTAAGTTCCTCATAACTCATGCTATGGTGCCTGCTCACCAGACAAACAACACTGGTGGGCAGCTGGGTCACCCAGCAGGGAGGTTTGTGTTTGGGGCTGTATCACTGTGTGAGGAGCTTCTAGAGTTTGCAAGCAGTAATAAACCCCAGCATCCTCAGCCTGCACCCTGCTGATCTTCAGGGTGAAATCTGTCCCTGACCCACTGCCACTGAACCGGTCTGGGACTCCAGGGTCCAGGTTAGAAACCCTATAGATCAGGCGCTGTGGAGACCTGCCTGGCTTCTGCAGGAACCAATACAAATAGGTTTTTCCATTACTGTGCAGGAGGCTCTTACTAGACCTGCAGGAGATGGAGGCCGGCTCACCAGGGGTGACAGCCAGGGAGAGTGGGGTCTGGGTCATCACAATATCCCCACTGGATCCTGAAAGAGGGAGAAAGAAATGCAAGGTTATCTACAAACATTTGTAGACATTTTTTCATTCTCTATTCTAGGCCAAATTATTTTTCATGTGTGTGATTTTTGTCTCAGGCCCTCAAAATATTCAATTTGAAAAAGAACAGAGATTTTCAAGTCATGAGAGAACCTCTTGAAGCTTCCCATATCTTCTCCTCTGTCTCGGTCAGAGTTTTCACCAGAGTTTTCATAGCTCCTAGAATCTTCCTCATCCTCTCATATCTGAACCTCACAGGCTGCATCTTGGAGGACAAGACGTGCACATCTAACACATGCACACAGCACACATGAGAGGCAGTGGCATCAGAGCTCCCCCTCCCACTCATCTCCTTCCTAATCTCCTTCTGTCCTTACCAGGGACCCAGAGTATTAGCAGCACCAGGAGCTGAGCAGGGAGCCTCATTCTGAGAAGTTGGACTGAGGAGTCCTGATCAGTCAAGGCAGGGTCAGAGCTGAGCTTTTATCTCAGACTCCCAAGGGAAGGTCCTCCCTGGGGGACACTATGCAAATCCCCTGGTGGTTGTAGTGGTGTTAGAAGAAATAAGAGGTGGGTGGGGCCCTCTCTTGTGAGCAAAGTGATGGGAAATATTGTCTGGGTTTGGAAGGGAACTAACAGAGAAAAAAATCTATTCTGCCTCAGTAGGAGAAAGGACAAATTTAATTTTTCCTCCACTTGTTTTTAGTTGTTCTGTGTTTTGCTGGGAAGATGACAATTTCTGAATTGAAGAATTAACATTTGTAATTTTGTAATTTTAACTGTTATGTGTGTCATTCTGAACTTGTTGTATTTCACCAGAATGTGCTTTATTGAGTTTCTTTCATTGATGCAGTAATATATTGTGCTGCATTTGAAATGTTTTTGCTGTCAGTTTTTTCAAGTATTTTTCTGAGTTCCTTTCTCTCTCACATCTCCTTGTGACCTCCATGCACACTGACCTCTAACACTCTGAGGACTTGTTCATTTGCTTTAATCTTTTATTTTTTAGAATAGATAATTTCTATTCTATTTCTATTTCTATTTTTTCATAGCTTCTACTTCTTTATGGAAAATCCCTATTTGTTGAATGATTTTCTTATTTGCCTTTTTTAGCCTTTGATCATATATTAACAGCCATTTTTTAACATCTATAATTATTTTGAATTTTGTTTCCCATTTAATATTTAACTACTGATATCACTTTTACTGACATCACTTCTTTTGTATTATCCTTATTTTTAGTTTATGGTTTGACTTTCTGGGACCTGTCCCTTTATCTGTATTGTTTAATGGTAATCCATGATTTGGGAGGCTTTGCTGAAGCATCAGACGCTTGCGATGCTTCTACCAATTCACCTGCATGTGATTTGGGAAGTTCATGAAAACTACAGCAGTTCCTACTTCCTTCTGTATTTACCACTCATTCTTCTTAACCTTTGTTTTAATTTTAATATATATGCAGAGGTTATCTCATCAACTCTGTGATTCTATCATTTCCCTGAATCTACATTAGCTTTTAGCTGATCTATCACTTGTCTCACCCTGGGTCATCACCTTGGACTAGCAAAGCTGTGGGCTTTTTCTCTTCCTTCCCTATAGACCTCAGCACATTTAGCTGGGAACACTGACAGATCTTGTCCCACTCCCTACCGGAACTCAGGTAGACCCCTCGGCAACAAGCTGCTTGTGTTTGTTGTCATCTCGTGTAAGTCCTACTGCAGTTTTCAGTTATTGCTTATTGTCTTTTGATAGAAGGGAGCAACCCCAGGAAAAAGGCTACATTTTTCCCCCATTTATTACCCAAATCTCTAGTATTTCTTTAAGAATTAAAATTTCTCAGTTCATTCTATGTTTTAGGTTATTTTCAGGGCCCTGAAATACTTGTTTTATATATGTTTTTTTCATTATATGCTTAAATTGGTTTCCTTTCTGCATAGAGAATTCAACAACCGTTTTATGACATCATAATGAGAAGTGTTTTCTAAAGTGAATTTACTGAACATAAGGGCCCCATTGAAAAGGACTGGGGCTGTGGATTACCATAAATAAATTTTGAGTAGAAAATCCAGTGTCCACACCCTTGAGTTAAGGAGAAATAGAGGTCAAAACAAGAAATGAACTCTACTGTCTAGACTTCTTATTCTCAGAAGTATCCCCTAGCAATTTCAAAACATCTATCTCCTGCCTAAGATTAAGCAAATAAGTGAATATACTATAGAATATTGGAGGAAATATAGGATTATACCTGAAGAATTAGTCATTAAGAACTCAGGGTCTATGCAGGACATTTTGGCAGTCACCCACAGTCCTAACTACACTGAAGGATTACCTGAGCCCAATAGTCAGATGGCAGCTTGAGATTCCTAACAAGACTTCATTTGTATAAAATAACTTCAAATAAGAACTCGTGTCTTTTCTCATATTTAATTATTCTGATTTTTATATTTCATTTAATTTAGAAATAATTTTAGTCTTAAAAAATATTTCGGCAATAATAAAGTTTGATCAATAGAATTCCACCTTTCCTTAATGATAAACATCTTAGATATTACGTAACCACAGTATAATGATCAAAACCATAAAACTAACAGTGATGTAGTGGTATTCAGTACAGATATGGATTTCCCTGATTTTGTTTCCACTGATGCCTTTTTTACAGAATGAAATTATAGTATGAATTTCTGGATGCAGAATGAAATTACACTTTCCAATATTGCATTCAATCATAATGTCTCCTTTATCTCCTCAGATGTGTTATCAGTTATATATTTTTTCTTAGTCTTTCCGGACCTTCAGACTTTTCATGTGTACTGATAAAGAAGTTTTAAGACTTTTTCTGATCTTCTCTATTGCTTATATTGAGACTACATATTTTTGACAAGAATATCACAGAAGAGATAGTCCTTCATAGTGTCCCATCTCAGGAATTACACACTGTCAACTTGTCTTATTACTAGTGATGGGGAGGAAATTTGGCCAATGAAAGTCTTTCTATAAGGAAGTCTTGGGCAATAGGAACCCAGAGAACGTCTTCTGCCCTCCTCCTATCTAGTTGTATGCCCACTTTATTGGGAATCATCTATACCTATCTAAGCCTATAATTTAATTTCCTTCTCCCCAGAATTTTGTTCTTTAAACATTGGATGCTTGATCAAAAAGTTGATCATAGTTTGATAGATACTTGATAGATCAAGTTGATACTTGATCATAGTTTATTGAAAAAATAAACTATGTTTCTTCCTAAGTGAAAAATTATTCTGTGATGGCCATTTACATATACATACTGACAGCCTGGAGAAAGAAGAAGAGAAATTGGATTATGAAAATATTGGGTGGCACCTGTGCCTCGAAAGTGTAGGGCACCAGCCTCATATACCAGAAGTGGTGGGTTCAAATCCGGCCCCAGCCAAAAAACTGTCAAAAAAAAAAAAAAAAAAAGGAAGTTCACTCAACACAGCTTTTCACATTGTCTAGGCTGAGGAACAGAAGCTCAGACTGAAGACAGCAGAGAACAATTATAGCTTCGACTGATTCATAGTCACAAGCAAAAGAATTGTTTCAGAGGAAATGCTGTAATCTACCAAGAAACTATTAGATATAATTAGAATAATTCAAAATCCTTACAAACCATCTCTCCCTAATTCTCTGCCTTTAAAAATGCGTCATCTAATGGAGAGATTCAAAGACCAGGCAAACATTTATTTTGTTGCAGGCCTGATCTACAAATCGCAGTTTTAGATTAATTCAAAGTTTGGGGGATTCGGGTTGTCAAGGAAACAAGGTTTTCAGAAGACTAGAGTCCCATGCAGGACTTGTAAATGCTGTAAAATATTTCCAGAGATAGACCCTTCATCACTGAATGAATCACAGGGAGTGCAGCTGTCTGAGAATTCATAACCTCACTGCACAATCAGCCTGGGAGGCAGGTTTAGGCTCAGTGGTGTAACATTGGGGGAGGAGCTGGAGACCCCTGCTGGTCCACTATCCTCACTTGACACCAGTTGTTAGTCTGATCTCCAATGTTAGGGGTTGAAGAGGGGTCAAAGCTCTTGGCACATTGTATGCTCACAGGTGCCAGTAGCCAAGTGAGCTTCCATTAGTTGAAATCCACATTGTTAAGGCCACCCATGGGCCTCCATTGTATTGTTTGAGAAGTCTGGCTAAGAGAGCTGGGAGAGATGATAGCCTTAAGTCTATGTGAGATTTTATCTTAATTATTAAGAAACTCCTGTTCAACAATAGCCTTTAGATGAGTATTTATTTGGAAAGTATTTATTTTTTACCCTGGCTAATTTTGAGAATTGCAGTCATAGTTTTCCAAACCATTTTGTCTCCCATCTTTCAGCTGTGTTTCTTCTAAGGCCTGATCATCTGCCAGAACCAATAGTTTATGAGACTGTGCCACTGAATTGCTTATCATGCTTTGCAGAGTGGCCATGAGATGTAAACATTGTGGACCTCCCACTCTTATGATTTCTATTTTTCCAGGGAATCCTTCATGACAGCAGGTTGTCACTTCAAATAAATATCAAGGCAATACTGTATGTCCAAATTCACAAATAATTCAAAAACAGAAAGAGACACCTAGATTAATCTGGAAAATAAGCCTTATTTTTATCTAAATTTATGTATACATAAGATGTATGTATACAGAATTAACAAGTATCAAATGAATATAATGTAATGCACCTATATATGTATTATAAACATATATGAACATTTTCATGAATAAAGTAAATATTGCTCTTTATTCTCAAATATTATTCAGTTGTAATGGATAATATCTTTGTAATCGGATTCTTTTTTTTTTTTTGAGACAGATCCTCAAGCTGTACCCCTGGGTAGTGTGCGGTGGCATCTCAGCTCACAACAACCTCCAACTCCTGGGCTTAGTGAGTCTCCTGCTTCTGCCTCCCAAGTAGCTGGGACCACAGGTGCCCACCACAACACCTGGCTATTTTTTGGTTGCAGCCATCATTGTTGTTTGGTGGGTCCGGGCTGGATTCGAACCTGCCACCTTAGGTGTACGTGGCTGGCGCCTTAGCCAGTTGAGCTATAGGTGCCGAGCCTAATCAGATTCTTAAACATTACAATAATGCCATATTTTTCTATTTTTTAATTTTTATTTTAATTTGTTTTTATTGTTTCAGGTAAAGTGAGAGTGTCAAGTATTAGGTTTCAGTGTTTGCATTTATTAAAGTCCCTTGTATGGCTATATTTTAATAACATCCATTTATGTGTATGGCCAGATATTTTATTGGTTAACATTTGCCTATTAGTGATTTTAGACAAATCAAAATTAGTAGCTTATAACACTAAGCATGCATTCTCATTTTCATGGATTTTCACATGAATGATTTGTCAGATGGAGGCAGGGCTCAGCTGGGGGGCTCTATTGCAGGCCACTGAGCTCATCTCCATTCTATGGATTGTGTCTGCTCTGGTGTCAAAGCTGAATGGCTATGAGTACTCAGGACACAACCTCCTCTCACTGAGAATAGGAGGGAGCAAAATCCCCACACAAAGTTTCACAGCCAAATATTTGAGCCTGATATTGACAAATAATATTGTTTTTTGTCTTTTAGCATCTTAAATAATTTTAACTTTTAATTAATTAGAAGGCAAAGATGGGGGTAATTTGCAACATGTAACTTTACATGGAAATTTTTTGTTTGTTTGTTTTTATTATTGGGAACTCATTGTGGGTACAATGAAGAAGGTTACACTGCTTGTGTTGTCTAGGTGATGTCCTTCTATTAATAGTGTCCTGCCCCTATGTGGAAAGTTTCTTAAAAGGCCAAACAGGAGGGAAAAAATATATTTGCCTCATGTAAAGGTCCCCTAAAATGTAATTCCTTCCAAATGGGGACAGAGAAGGTCAAACTTTCACTCTTTGTTGATGACATGATGTCATACTTTGAGAAGTCCAAAAACTCTACCAAAACTCTGGAAATTGATAAAGAAATATAGCATCAATGATACCTTTTCCTTTGCTGTTTGAAGAACAATTGGTGCTGTAATTTGGACTCCTCAGGTATAATCACAGCTCTCCTTTCTTAGAACAGGACATTCATTCCCATGTCAGTGCTGCTGGGGCTGAAAAAGGGAAGTGAGACTCAGGGAGCAGAGGAGCCTCTTGGCTCCTTTTACCAAAACCACCCAGTGGCCTTCAGAGTATGGTTGTCTCTGAGAAATGCTCTCAGCAGATGGAGTCACCAGGAGGAACAGCTCCACTGCTCCACATGGGGCAGCCCAGCCTCACATAATTTCTTCCCAGGGGGTTTATGTTCAGGCTTGTAGCACTGTGGGAGGCCAACTTTTAACTTGTAGACAGTAATAAGAGGCAACATCTTCAGCCTGCAGGCCGCTGATGGTGAGAGTGTAATCTGTCCCAGACCCACTGCCTCTGAACCTGGAGGGGACCCCAGATTGCAAAGTAGATGCAGCATAGATCAGCAGCTTGGGAGATGCCCCTGGTTTCTGCTGAAACCAGCTTAAATAATTGCTAATGCTTTGACTGGCCTGGCACCTGATGGTGACTGTGTCTCCCAGAGATGCTGACAGGGAGGATGGAGACTGGGTCATCTGGATGTCACATCTGGCACCTGAGATAGAAACATACAAAGAAACATCCATCTTTTAATAAAGTTATAAGAGGACACCTCTGAGGAGCCAGGCATGACTGACCACACAGGCTGAGTAAATCCCTGATATTCTCCCTCCTTACCTGGGAGCCAGAACAGCAGGAGCCCCAGGAGCTGAGCTGGTGTCCTGGCATCCATGCTGTGTCCTGACAGGGACTGACTCCTGCACAGTGTGTGAACAGCTTTTTAATGAGTCTCCAGGCCAGAGGCCTGTGCCTTGGAACATGCAAATTGGCAGAGGGTGGGTGGGCTGGCTCATCTCAATGACTCTAAATAGGCCCCGTGTCCCCTGGGGTGCCAGATCACATCAGGGCAATGCAAATTTGTTTGTACAGAATGTGTTTCTTCCTAGGGACTACAGATACAACTAGGCTGCTGTCTTGTGAGTAGAATTTTCTATGGATACTTTGAGGTTCATGTCTTGCTTGTCTTGCTCTCTCTCCTTCTGAGACAGCTTCTATAGACCTAACACAACTGCTGAATCTCACAGATATCTTTCAGGCTCCCTGATTTTGGTACCTGGGCCTATTTTTGAGTTCTCAAATCCTTTCTCATTGCTCTCCTTGCCTGACAATCTACTTGTGGCACATTCTCAGCACTACCATCCAGAGATGGGGTAGAGTCGAAGAGGAACAGAAAACATGCACCTGCCATAATTTGTAAGGAAATCCTCATACACTGCCATTCACCTCTGCTATCTTGTCATCTCCAGCTAAGTCCTGGTCCTCCTTCCTCTCTGAATGCTCAGTCCTACCCAGAGTGAAGTGGAGTGATGGAAGCAACCAAGTTAGTGTTGGTCAGGAATTTCCTCCCTCCACATCAGAGGAAATCTTGGCTATGTTTCTAGCTATGCATATTATGAGATGTTTTCATGCTAGATGTTCCCTGAGCTCCTGAATTATTATGTTTTAAAACTCTCAACCATACTTATTCTTTTTAGAGGCAGAGCTCCTTTTAAACACTGCTCATATGTTTATGCCAGTGAATCTACAGTGTGGCCTAAACCTACATATTCATTCTTCACCAAATTCTTTCAGTTCCTAAGAGAACACAGTTCTCAATGGCTGGATTAAAGTCATTAGGTCCTGTTTCAAGCAAGGAGACACCCAAGCAGAGAGGTAAGCGTGGAATACCTACATATGGAAAGGGCACCTAAGTGGAGTGTACAGGGAGGCCTGTATGAGGAAAGTTTTGAAAGGTATGAGATGTTCCAGTACAGCTTGAACACTTGGTCACTGGAAAAACGATGAGTTCTCCCTGCCTGGGAAGCAATGTTTATGGTAACCTAGTCAAGGTTATCAGAGCCTGAGCAGAGTGTATGAGTATGGGGGCAGGCAGTGTCTGCAATAAGAGTGCAGGTGGCAGTGACAACAGGAGATTGGTTTCATCTAGGAGGGTTGTTGATCACACAAATGAATGTATTAAGGATAACTGGAGCCAAGTTGCTCATCACTGAAGAAAGCAGCTACAGTATAAAAAATGAACATTTTGTCTATCCATTTATTTCAGAATAAAGTGTGGTTTTGGATTGGAAGTCGGCCATCTGTGTAAATTCACCAATGTATATAAATATAGATATGAATGGATTGATGAATAGATAAATAGGTAGATGACAAAGAATTTTTCCTAAATTCAAAGCAATGATATCCCAGTTCTTTTTTTTTGTTTGTTTTAATCTATTTTTCATTAGGTCATAATTTTTTACATTAATTCTATCATAGGATACAGTGTGTTGCTTCCGTATGCAGTTTGGAAAACTCTCATCCAACTGGCTAACATAGCCATCATGTCTATGTCATAATTGTTGTGTTAAGACATTTATATTCAACCTTTAGACAAATTTGCATGTACGCTAATAGGATAAATTATAGGCTTAATCCCCACAATACCATTCTCTTCACCCATCTCCCCCCCCCTTTCCCTGTAGTCTAGGGCCCCATTTGGATTGTAGATTTCCTAAGATAGCTAACAATTAGTTTCATAATAGTGTTGAGTACATTGGGTACTTTTTCTTCCATTCTTGAGATACTTTGCTAAGGAGGATATTTTCCAGCTCCATCCATGTAAACATGAAGGAGGCAAGGTCTCCATCTTTCTTTGTGGCTGTATAGTACTCCATGGTGTACATATACCACAATTTATTGATCCATTCATGGGTCAATGGGCACTCACGTGGGCTTCTTCCATGACCTAGCTATTGTGAATTGGGCTGCAATGAACATTCTGGTACAGATATCTGTATTATAGCATGATTTATGGTCTTGGTATATACCTAAGAGAGGAATTACAGGATCAAATGGTAGATCTATATTTAGATCTCTGAGTGTTCTCCATATTGTTTTCCAAAAGGGATGTATTAGTTTGTATTCCCACCAGCAGTGTAGTAGTGTTCCCTTTTCTTCACAACCCCGCCAGCATCTGTGATTTTGGGATTTTGTGATATGGGCTAATCTAACTGGCGTTGGATGATATCTCAGAGTAGTTTTAATTTGCATTTCTCTGATGATTAAGGATGGTGAGCATTTTTTCATATGTCTGTAGGCTATGCATCT
>CAUYTI010102785.1:0-29101 GCA_963575145.1 Galago senegalensis
TGGATTTCTCTTCCCCGAGGAAAAGGTATCCACCTCACCATTGCTGAAGAGAGGGACAAGAGACTGGCGGCCAAACAGAGCAGTGGGTGAATGGTCTCTACACTTGGTGATGTGTTTAAAAAGGTCTTTGTGCTTAATTAAAAATGGTTCTAAAAAAAAAATTAAAAATGGTTCTTTGTGCTTAATTAAGGATAGGTCTATGTGCTTAATTAAAGATAATACAGCATGAAAAAATATATATATATTATATATACATACGTGCAAGGATGGTCCAGGAAGTATCCAGCCATACAATAATAATTTTTTTCCTGAGTAATTTGAGAGTAATTTGCACACATCATCACTTTTTGAAAACTTCAGTGAGTCTGTGTACTTTTCCTAAAGTCAAGGACATTTGCATATAAGGATAGTAAAATTATTAAATTCAGAAAGCTAACACTGATGCAATGCTATCACCTAATCTATAGACCTTATTCAAATTTCACTATCTTTTTTTTTTTTTTGAGACAGACTTTTATTATGTCGTCCTCGGTAGAGTGTCATGGTGTCACAGCTCACAGCAACCTCAAACTCTTGGGCTTAAGCAATTCTCTTGCCTCAGCCTCCCAAGTAGCTGGGACTACAGGCACCCGCCACAACACCTAACTGTTTGTTATTTTGTTGTTGTTGTTTAGCAGGCCTGGGCCGGGTTCGAACTCACCAGCCCTAGTGCATGTGGCAGACACCCTAACCACTGAGCTATGGGCACCGAGCCTCGCTAAGTGTCTTAACAATATTCTTTATAAAGATTGTTATTCTTAGTGTAGAATCCAATGTAGCATCATGTACTGCATTTAGTTTTCATGTCTCTTTAGTATCCTTCAATATGGGACAATCCTTAGTCTTTCTCTTTTACAGTATTAACATTTCCTAAGATGACAGGCCATTTTTTAAAAAGTAATGTTGCTTAATTTGGGTTTACCTGAAAGTTTCCCAGGATAAGACTTAGGTTTTGCATTTTTGGCAAGAATAGTACATAAGAGATGTTGTATCCATCTGAGTATATCTCATCAGGGAGGACATGATATGATATGAACATTCATATGCAAGTTTTTGTTTGAACGTGTTTACATTTCTCCTGACTATGTATTTAAAAGTGGAACTGCTGAGGCATATGGTAGCTCTTTTTTTTGTTTTTTTTTTAGACAAGAGTCTTACTCTGTTGCCCAGGCTAGCATGCCATGGAATCAACCTAGCTCACAGTAACCTCAACTTCCAGGCTCAAATGATCCTCCTCTCTCATTGCCACAAAACCTGATGATTTTTTAAATTTCTAGTTCAGACAGGGGTCTCATTCTTTCTACCCCTGACCTCAAGCAATCCTTTTGCCTCGGCCTCCCAGAGTACTAGGATTATAGGCATGAGCTACCTAGTGTAACACTATGTTTTACCTTTAAAAGAACTGCCAGACTGTTTTCCTTTTTTTTTGAGACAGAGCCTCAAGCTGTCACCCTGAGTAGAGTGTCCTGGTGTCACAGCTCACAGCAACCTCGAACTCTTGGGCTTAAGCGATTCTCTTGCCTCAGCCTCCCAAGAAGCTGGGACTACAGACACCCATCACAATGCCCAGCTCTTTGTTGTAGTTGTTATTGTTTGGCAGGGCTGGGCTGGATTCAAACCCATCAGCTCAATTGTACGTGGCTAGTGCCCTAGCTGCTTGAGCTATAGGTGCCGAGCCTGCCAGTGCCTCTACCATTTTACATTTTAACCAGCAATGTATGAGAATTTCAATTTCTTCATGTCCTTAACAACATTTGTTATCATCTGTCTTTTTACTATAGCTATCCTAGTAGGTATGAAGTAATGGGTCATTATAGTCTTGATTTGCATTTTCCTGATGGCTAATGATGTTGAGCATCTTTTCTTGTGCTTTTTGGTCATTTGTATAACTTCTTCTTCTTCTTTTTTTTTTTCTATAACTTTACATCCATTGTGGAGTACTGTACACCTTCTTTGAAGAAATGTGTATTCAGATTCTTTGTCTATTATATTTACTTCAGAATGTTACAGGGGTATAAATGTTTCATTTACATGCATTACTTTTGTATAGTTTGAGGCAAGGTTATGAGTATAAGTTGTATCCCTCCCCCAGATGGTGTGAATTGATCCATCATCTCCTACTCCCATTTGTTTGATTTACATTGAATTTTACTACCATACATACATGAGTGTTGATCATCTAGATCCAGGTTAAAAGTGAGCGCATGTGGTGTTTTATTTTTGGTTCCTATGATACTTCACGAATGATGCTTCACTTATGATAAGAACTTAACAAAATAGGCATAGACAGGACTATTCTCAAAATTATAAAACCCATGTGAGACAAACCCACCCAACAACACCATCCTGAATAGGGGAAAAACTGAAAGCATTCTCATTTAAAACTGAAATCACACAAGGTTTCCACTATTGCCACTGCTATTCAACATTGTGCTGAAAGTCCTAGGCAGAGCAATCAGACTAAAGAAAGAAGTTAAGGATATCCAAATGGGGAATAAAGAGTTTAAACTTTTGCTCTTTGAAGATGATATGATCTTATACCTAGAAAACCCCAAAGATTCTGCTGAGAGACTCCTGGAACTGATAAATAAATTCAGCAAAATCTCAGGTTACAAAATGAATGTACACAAATTAGTAGCATTCATATATGCCAACAATAGTCATGTTGAGTACCAAATACTCTTTATAATAGCAACAGAGAAAATAAAATACCTAGGGATATATTTAACTAATGAGGTAAAAGATCTCATTATGGGAAGAAGAACTATGAAACACCAGAGAAGGAAATAGCAGAGAATGCAAATGGATGGGAAAATATATCATGCTCTTGGATTAGCAGAATCAACATTATTAAAAAGTCTATATTACCAAAAGTGACTTAAATTCAATACAATCCCCATTAAAGTATCAATGTCATTTTATTAAGGGCCTAGAAAAAATAATTTTATGCTTCATATGGAATCAGAAAAGACCTCAAATAGCCAATGCAAACTTATGCAAAAAGAACAAATCAGGAAGTATCTCTGATCTATATTAGGAGGTATAGCATTCTACAGCATAGTAGTATAGATTACTACTACAAAGCTGTAGTAATCAAAACAGCATAATACTGGCACACAACAGACATACACCTGTGGATCAGAACACAGAGGCTGGAGATTAAAACTTTCTTCATATTGCTATCTCATCTTTGACCAACCAGACAAAAACACACCAAGGGGGATAAAAATCTCTATTCAATAAATACTGCTAGGAAAATTGGGTACCACATGTAGAAGACTGAAACAGGATCTACACCTGTCATCACTCACAAAGAATTATTTCACATACCCTTACATTGTGCCCTATAGGGAGGAGCACACACACACACACAAAAAGCCAGGTGTGGTGGCTCATGCCTGTAATTCTAGCACTCTGGGAGCTGTGATGGATGCCTATAGTCCTAGGAGGCTGAGGCAAGAGAATCACTTAAGCCCAAGAGTTTGAGGTTGCTGCGAGCTGTGATAGGACAGCATTCTACCAAGGGCAACAAAACAAAACTGTCTCAAAAAAAAGAAAAGAAAGATAAGACAACAACCTAATGAATCACCTTAAGGAAATGGAAAAAGAAGATCAATTCAATTCCAAACCTAGCAGAAGAAAAGAAATAACCAAAATTAAATCAGAAATAAATGAAATTGAAAACAAAAGAATCATTCAGAGAATTCATGAAACAAAAAATTGGTTCTTCAAAAACATAAAAAAAATTGATAAACCTTTGGCCAGATTAACTAGAAACAGAAAAGTAAACTATCTAATAACCTTAATCAGAAATGAAAAAGGGGAAATAACAACTGATACCACAGAGATACAAGAGATTATGTCTCACTGCTGCAAGAAACCCTATGCCCAGAAATTTGACAATGTGGAGGAAATAGACCAATACCTAGAATAACATCATCTCTGTACAAATAACCAAGAAGAAACAGATCTCTTGAACAGATCAATATCAAGCACTGAGATCAAAGAAACAATAAAAAAACTGCCAAAAAAAAAAAAAAATGCCTGGACTGGATGACTTCACATCAGAATTCTATCAAACTTTCATAGAGGAGATTGAACCTATACTGCAGAAACTATTCTAAAGCGTTGAGAAGGAAGGAACTTTCCCCAGCATATCCTATGAAGCAAACATCACCCTGATAGAGGAAAGGACCCAGGAAAAAATCAGGAAAAGGACTCAACTAAAAAGGAGAACTGCAGACCAATGTCACTAATGAATATTGATGCAAAAATACTGAATAAAATCTTAGCCAATAGATTACAGTTACACATTTAAAAAATTATACATCAGGTGGTGCCTGTAGCTCATCTGGCCCCATATACCAAGGGTGGTGGGTTCAAAGCTGGCCCTAGCCAAACTGCAACAAAAAAATAGCCAGGCACTGTGGCGGATGCCTGTAGTCCCAGTAACTCAGGAGGCTGAGGCAAGATAATCACCTAAGCCCAGGAGTTGGAGGTTGCTATGAGCTGTGATGCCATGGCATTTTACCAAGGGTGATAAAGTGAAACTCTGTCTCAAAAAAAAAAAATTATACATCATGATAAAATAGGCTTCATCCCAGGGATACAAGACTGATTTACCATATGCAAACCCATAAATATAATTTGCCATATCAATAGAAGCAAAAACAAGGACCATATGATCCTCTCAATAGATTCAGAAAAAGCATTTGATAAAATTCAGCATCCTTTCCTAACAAGAACACTTAAGAATATAAGCATGGGAGACGTTTCTTAAACTGATTGAAGCCATCTACAATAAACCCACAGCTAATATCATATCAAATGGAATAAACTGAAAGCCTTTCCACTTAAAACTGGAACCAGACAAGGATGTCCTTTATTGTCACCAGTATTCAACATAGTTCTGGAAGTCCTAGCCAATGCAGTCAGGCAAGAGAAGGATATAAAGGGCATCCAAATGGGTGCAGAGGAGGTCAAACTCTTGCTTTTTGGTGATGATATGATCTTATACTTAGAAAACCCCAGAGACTAAACCACAAGACTCCTGGAAGCGATCAGGAAGTAGGGTAACATCTCAGGGTATAAAATCAATGACCACAAATCAGTAGCCTTTGTATATGCCAACAGTAGCCAAGTTGAGAAGCAAATCAAGGACGTAATTCCTTTCACAGTAGTTTCAAAGCAAATGAAGTACCTAGGAATATACCTGACCAAAGATGTGAAGGACCTCTAGAAAGAGAATTTTGAAACCCTAAGAAAAGAAACAGCTAAAGACATTATCAAATGGAAGAACATACCATACTCTTGGCTGGGAAGAATCAACATTGTTAAAATGTCTATACTAGCAATCTATAGAATCAAGTCATCCCCATTAAAATACCAACACCATACTTTGAAAAACTGAAAAAATAGCTCTTCATTTCATATGGAACCAGAAAAAAACCTAGAAAGCCACGGCAATTCTTAGTAATAAAAACAAAGCTGGAAGCATCACCCTACCAGACTTTAGGTTATATTACAAGGCTACAGTAATCAAAACACTACGGTATTGGCAGAAAAATAGAGACATAGACATATGTAACAGAATAGAAAACCAAGAGGTGAAACCAGTCTCTTATAGGCATCTGATCTTTGATAAACAAAATACAAGCATACACTAGGGAAAAGAATCCCAATTCTGGGGTCTAGGCACTGTGGCACATGCCTGTAATCCCAGGACTCTGAGAGGCAGAGGTGGGTGGATTCCTTGAGTTCAAAAGTTAGAGCAAGAGTGAGACCCTATCTCTAAAAATAGCCAGGCATTGTGGTGGGTGCCTGTAGTCCCAATTACTCAGGAGGTTGAGGCAAGAGAATCACTTAAGCCTGAGAGTTTAAGGTTGCTTTGAGTAATGATGCTAGGGCACTCTACCCAGGGTAATAAAGTGAGGCTGTCTAAAAAAAAAAATCCCTATTCAATAAATGGTGCTGGGAGAACTGGATAACCACATATAAAAGATTGAGGCTAGACCCATACCTTTCGTAACTTATAAACATTGACTCAAGATGGATAAAAGATTTAAATCTAAGACATAAAACAAAAATTCTAGAAGAAAGTGTGAGGAAAATTCTTGAGGATGTTGGCCTGGGGAAAGATTTTATGAAGAAGACTTCAGTGGCAATTGCAACAAGAAAAATAAATAGGTGGAGCTTGTAGCTCAGTGGGTAGGGTGCTGGCACATATACTGAGGCTGGTGGACTTGAGCCTGTCCTGCGCCTGCTAAACAACAATGACAACTGAAAAAAATAGCTGGGCGTCATGGCAGATGCCTGTAGTCCCAGATACTTGGGAGGCTGAGGCAAGAGAATTCCTTATGCCCAAGAGAATTGCTTATACCTGGGGCATAAGAGAGTTGCTTACACCCAGGGCAACAGAGTGAGACTTTGTCTTAAATAAATAATAAACAGGATTCCATTAAACCAAAAACTTTCTGCACAGCTAAGGAAACAACAATTAAAGTGAATAGACAACCCTCAGAATGGGAAAAGATACTTGCATGTTATGAATTTAACAAAGGCTTGATAAGTAGATTCTGCAGAGAACTCAAATTAATCAACAAAGAGCTAATAATCCCATCTACCACTGAGCAAGAGAAATGAACAGAACCTTTTCTAAGGGATATTGATTAATGGCTAACAAATGTGAAAAAATGTTCATTATCTCTTATTATCAGAGAAATACAAATCAAAACTACCCTGAGATATCACCTAACCCCAGTATGAATGGGCCACCTCACAAAGTCCCAAAGTTGCAGATGCTGGGACAGATGTGGAGAAGGGAACACTTTTACACTGTTGGTGTGACTACAAACTAATACAGCCTCTTTGGAAGGAAGTATGGAGAATCCTCCAAGAACTCAAATTAGATCTCCCTTTTTGATTACATCACCAGGCATATACCCAGAAGGAAAAAAATCATTTTATCATAAAGACATTTGCACTAGATTGTTTATCGCAGCTCAATTTATAATGACAAGATATGGAAACAATCTAAATGCTCATCAACCCAGGAATGGATTAACAAATTGTGGCATATGTATACCATGGAATACTATCCAGTTGTAAAAAAGATGGAGATTCTACATCTTTTGTATTAACCTGGATGGAATTGAAACACATTCTTCCTAGTAAAGTATCACAAGAATGGAAAAGAAAATATCCAATGTACTCAATACTAACATGAAGTCAGTAGATGATCTAAATGTGTCCACATAAGAGAAAAACTCCATTTAATTCAAGATGGGGGGAGGGAATGAAGGAGAGAGGAGAAGGGAGATGAGAGGAGGGGATGGGATTGGTGTGCTTTCACTTAGTGGACACAATGTAAGAGTACTGGCAGACTTTTTGGGTGTGGGACACAAGAGGGACTCTACCTAATATATGCAAATATTGTAACCTTCTGTATGTACCCTCACATTAAACCAAAATGTAAAAAATGTGATACATCATAGAAACAGCATTAAGGACAAAACCCCATATGATTATCTCAAAAGATGCAGAAAAAGCATTCAATAAAATTCAGCATCCCTTCATGATAAAAATCCTTAATGAACTTATCATAGAATAACCATACCTCGAAATAATAGAGGTCACACATGGCAAACTTATAGCCAATGTTATACTTAATGGGGAAAAGTCAAAATCACTCCTCCTAAGTTCTGGAAAAAGACAAAGATGCCCACTTTTACCTCTCTTACTCAATGTAGTACTGGAAGTCAGTGCCATAGGAATTAGGCAAGAGAAAAAAGTAAAAGGCATTTGAATTGAGAAACAGGAAGTCAAATTACCCCGTTCATTGATGATGTGATCTTACATCTATAAAACCCTAAAGACTCCACAAAAGATGCTCAGATTTGATAAATGAATTCCGTGAAATGTTGACACAAGATCAACATCCATAAATCAGTAGAATTTTTATACTCTAATAATGATCTAGCTGACAGCCAAATCAAGAAGGCAATCTCGGCTCGGCACCTGTGGCTCAAGCGGCTAAGGCGCCAGCCACATACACCTAAGGTGGTGGGTTCAAATCCAGCCCAGGCCCGCCAAACAACAATGATGGCTGCAATCAAAAAAAAAATAGCCAGGCATTGTGGCGGGCACCTGTGGTCCCAGCTACTTGGGAGGCTGAGACAGGAGACTCGCTTGAGCCCAGGAGTTGGAGGTTGCTGTGAGCAGTGAAGCCGTGGCACTCTACCCAGGGGGATAGCTCGAGGCTCTGTCTCAAAAAAAAAAAAAAAGAAGGCAATCTCATCTACAATAGCTACAAAAAGGTAAAATACCTAGGAATATGTTTAACCAAGTAGATGAAAGATGTCTACAGGGTAAACTATAAAACACTGATGAAAGAAATCATAAATGAGTCACTCAAGCAACTGAAGAAACATCCTATGCTCATGGATTGGAAGAATTAATATTATTAAAATGACCAGACTGCTCAAAGCAATCTATAGGTTCAGTGCAATCCCTATCAAAATATCAATGTCATTTTTCACAGAATTAGAAACAAATTCTAAAGTTCATATGGAACTAAAATAGACACATGATGGAACAAAATAGACTCAGAAAGTCTCATACAGCTTTGAAGATTGTCAAAGTCAACAAGAACATATACTGGGAAAAGGGCACCCTTTTCCATAAATGGTGCTGGGATAATTGGATTAACAAATTCAGAAGAATGAAAGTGGACCCCCCCATCTCTCACCATATACAAAAATCAAATCAAGACGGATTAAAGACTTGAATGTAAGACCCAACATTATAAAAATATCAGAACAAAACACAGGGAAATTTTCCTTGGTCTAGGCAAAGGACTTAGGACTAAGATTCAAAAGCACAGAAGTACAGGCAAAAAAAACCAAGCTTGAAATAGACAAATGGGACGTAATTAAACTATAAAGTTTTTACACAGCAAAGGAAATAATCAACAGGATAAAAGATAACCTTCAGAATGAGAAAAAATATTTACAAACCATATGCAGAGAACCAATAGGCAAAACTCATGAGGAACTAAAACAACTCCAACAGCAGCAACAATAACAAAAATAATTCCATTGAAAAGTGGCTAAGGATAGTGAATAGACATTATTTTAGTAGAACACAAATAAATGGCCAACTAGCATATGAAAAAATGTTCAGTGTGACTAAATCATCAGATAAATGCAAATTAAAGGCACAAAGAGGCTGGGTGGGGGACTCACACCTATAATCCTAGCACTTTGGGAGGCTTAGGCAGGTGGATTGCTTGAGCTCACAAGTTTGAGGCCAGCCTCAGCAAGAGTGAGACCCCATTTCTACTAAAAATAGAAAAACGAGCCAGGCATCATGGTGGGCACCTATAGTTTTAGCTTCCAAAGGCTGAGAGGCAAGAGTATAGCCTGAGTCTAGGAATTTGAGGTTGCTGTGAGCTAAGATGATGCAACAGTACTCTACCTTGGGCAATAGAGTGGATTCTGTCTCAAAAACAAACAACGCCCCCCCAAAAAAAACTTACCTAAAAGCACAATGAGATACCATCTTACATTAATCCGAATGGCTATTACTATAAAGGAAAAAATAATAGATATTGATGAGGATGTAGACAAAAGGGACCTCTATGTAAGAGGGATAATGTGTAATTGTGGGAAATTGTTGGTGGCAAATAAATTGTTGGTGGGAAATTGTGAAAAATGGTATGGCAATTTTTCAAAGAACTAAAAATAGGCCAGCACAGTGGATCATGCCTATAATCCCAGCAATTTCAGAGGCTGATGTGGGAGACTGCTTGAGCCCAGGGGTTTGAAGTTGCAGTCAGTTATGATGATGCCACTGCACTTTAGCCCTGGTAACAGAGTAAGACCATGTCTCACAAAAACAAACAGAAAAACAAAGAAAACCAAACTAAAAATAGACCTACCACAGGACCTAGCAATCCCAATATTGGGTATCTATCTAAGGGAACATAAATCAGTACATAAAAAAGATAACTGTCCTCACATGTTTATCACAGCACTATTCACAATAGCAAAGATATAGAATCAACGTAAGTGTCCATTGAAAAAGGACTGGATAAAGAAAATGTGGCAGAGGGGTGGTGCCTGTGGCCCAAAGGAGTAGGGCACCAGCCCCATATGCTGGAAGTGGTGGGTTCAAATCCAGCCCGGCCAAAAATAAATAAATAAAAATTAAAAATAAAAAAAAGAAAATGTGGCATATAAATACAATGGACTACTAGTCCACCATAAAAAAGAATGAAATCATGTTTTTTTCCAACGACATGGATGAAATTGGAAGCCATTATGTTGAGTGAAACACTCAGACACAGGCAAACACTGCATGTTCTCACTTATAGATGAGAATTAAATAACATGTACACATGGAAGCAGGGTGTGGAATGATGGACAATGAGGACTCAGAGAGGTGGAGGGGGGGAAGCTATGAGGGGAGTAGAAAAACTGGTGGGTAAAATGTGCATTGCTTCAGTGATACATGCACTGAAGGCCTTCATTCACCACAAAGCAGTGTATCAATGTAGCAAAATTGTACTTGCACCCTTTGAATATATACAAATAAAAAATAAATGGGGAAAAAAAATTATAAGGAAGTAGCACCTTTCCTTTGTATGTAACACTGATGCTAACTCTCTGCAGCAGACATGGAGATAAGCAGCCCAGATCACGTTTCAGGAAAGGATTTCTTGTGAGAACTGTCAGCGTTTGGGCCAAGGTCATGCTTTTCTTGGGGTGGCCCCAATCAGTGAGTCAGTAAGATGGCAGAACAAGAGCCTGACCATTTCTGCCCAATGCATGACTCCTGTCACAGGCAATCTCTGCTCTGCAGCTCCCGGCTCTCTGCTCTGGAGCTCACTACTCTGGGGCTGGCTGAGTCTTTAACAGATCTGTTTTGTGGTCAGATGGTCCCCCTGCCCAGTTCTGCTTTTTTCTTTCACAAATGTTACTCTTCAGTTGGCCTTTGCATTCTGAATTCCATCTCGGAATCTGCTTCCCAGAGAACCCAGCCAATATATTTGTATGTGTACATTGTTTTATGGGATAGTTTTAATCATGATGCAGTTATATAAATACCTCAAATTCCCCGATTACAGAAATATACCTATAATTTCCAAACTTGAAATTTGATTTCTTCCTCAAAATACATGCAGTACTTGCTATGGCTCTAAATCTGTAAGTAAAGAGCTTGCAGTTTACCCTAATTTTGGCCATGTTTCTTAAACAGAGTTTACTTATGATAAATATAGCTCAGGCATCCATCCATATTTTATCCGATCTATTCTTTTTTGACTATTTCTGACAGAGACACCCTCTTCATTTTCTGACCAATAAATGACTGGCAATCATAAAAAAAATAAAAAGGGAAAGAACACAAATACAAAAACAAAATAACATATCCCATAATCCCTTCTGCAACAGCTCATTTCCCAAAATCTTTGCAAATTACTTATACATGCATGATTTATGAAGAGAATTCCAGGAACACAGTTTCACAAGGATCATATTAAAGGTTTCTCTCCCTGAGGCAAAAACATTGCTGCTTCAAAATTGTTTTCCTCTTAACGCCCTTTCTCTAAAAATGAAAAAGTTTGCCTTGATTAATGGGGTGCATAGTTTTTGTTTTCTTCACTCTAACATTGAAGTGAAAACAAAAACAATAGAACCTTGGGAAGGGAAACAGTAACAGCTGAAGAAGAATTGAGTTTTAATTTGCCCAGCTGATCAGGCAAAAAGAGATTTTCTTATTACCACGACCTCAGTGGGAACAGTTTTCACCAAGTATTTGGTTATAACATTCCTCTTAGCTGTTTAATGGTTTAGGCTGGAGGATGTGGAACATATTCTGAAGGTGAAACAGCCGGGAAGAGGACTGCAGTGAACCTGTGCGCTGAATGAATAGGTTTGGTGCATTTCTTCTAAGTCAATTCCTGATTCCTGTCAACCTTTGTTGTCATTTGAAATGGGATTTTTTTTTTAAGTTTTGCTTTCAATTGGCTTTCAATTGCCTTAGTTTGAAGTTTTTTTTTAAATTATTTTATTTTGCTTTCTTTCTTTATTTTTTATGGACACAGAGTCTCACTTTGTGGGCCTCAGTAGAGTGCAATGGAATCACAGCTCACAGCAACCTCCAACTCTTGGGTTTTAAGTGATTCTTCTGCCTCAGCCCCCCAAGTAGCTGGGACTACAGGCACTTGCCAGAATGCCTGGCTATTTTTTGGTAGAGACGGGGTCTCATCTGGCTCATGCTGGTCTCGAACCTCTGAGCTCAGGGCAATCCACCCGCCTCGGCCTCCCACGGTGATAGGATTACAAGCGTGTGCCACCACACCTGGCCTGAAATGGGATTTTTAAACTACATTTCTACCTGTTTATTTCAGGATTAAAGAAAAAACATTGTTTTTGTATAGTTGGCTTAAATCTGGCCACCTTATTGAACTCTTTCATTAGTGCTAATGGTTTTCTTTCTAAAATGCAATCTCTGATTCTCTATGTATATAAGTATCTTATATGCAAATCATGAGATTTTGCATCTAGCCTTTCATAAAGGCAGGAAGAGTGGACCTTAGGCTGAGGAATCAAGAGCAACTCTTAGACCCCATTACCACTCTGCCTTGACTGAAGCTGGGAATGCAGCCATCACTGATGTTGAAAGCTGCTGAATCAAGAAGTCATTTGCCAAATTAATAAGCTGCTGCTATAGCAGCTGGCTCCAGACCATGCCACCTCTGCCACGGTCTACAGCAGATGCTCTCAACACCGCCTCTCTCTGCGTATGACTCAGTTTCAAATCAAATTTTGAGTGTTCCTGTTTGGGGGGATCCAAATCATGTCTCAAACCCTAGTCACGAGAGAATCTGGAAACTGTTGGGGTTTTTTTTAGCTTATGTCTGTGCATTCACTCTAGAGCATGCCAATATGCAGTATCTGCCCAGCATTCCTTAGGGGATCTAGACATTTTCTTGTATTTCTTTTTTTTTTTTTAATGCAGTAAAATACACATACCATAAAATTTATCTTCATAACCATTTTTAAATGTATGGTTCAGTAGTAAACATATTCATATTATTGTCAAAACATCTCCAGAATTTTTCATCTTGCAAAACTGAAACTCTGTTTAAGCCCATTAAACAACTTCCCATTTTCCTTTCCCCTCAGCTGCTGGTAACCACTATTTTACTTTCTATTTCTATGCATTTGGCTCCCTAGATAGCTCATTGAAATGGAATCACACAATTTTGTCTTTTTGTGACTAGGTTATTTCTCTTAGCATGATGTCTTCAAGGTTCATCCAGGTTATAACATCATGTGTCAAAATGTCTTTCCATTTAAAGGCCCAATAACATTCTATTGTATGTAGGTATTACACTTGTTTATTTATTTGTCTACGGATGCCACTCAGGCTGCTTTCACCTCTTGGCTGTTGTGAATAATGCTGCTATGAACCTGGGTGAACAAGTATAGGTGAATGTGCTGCTTTCAATCATTTTGCATATATATCCATCCTTCTATTTTTGATGTAAAAGTTTTAAAAAGGAAAGGGCTGCTCAATTTTATTTTTTAAAAAGTTTCAGTGTCTGTATATTGTATTTTTTAAGATGGCCACAACAATATCTCCCATCCTGCATGCTTAACACTGTTTCCATTCTTCTGCCAAAACTGACATCTGTGGGCTTATAGAATGTATCATCCATCATAATAAATTCTACACAGCATTACTTCTGATGAACAACCCATTTCAAAGCAAAGAAGTACAGCAATGGGCCATGCTCATGTAATTCACTGGTGTTACATTACAATGTTCTCCACCACCTTGAAGTAGCTGGCTGGTTAGAATGGTGGAGTGGCCTTTCAGTGATGAGATTACACTGCCAGTTACATGACAATACCTTGTATGGCTGGAAAGGTTCTCCAGAAGGCTGTATATTCTCTGAATCAGCATCCAATACATAGTTCTCTTTCTCCCAGAGCCAGAATTCACTGGTCCAGGAATCAAGGGGTAGAAAAGCAGATGGCACCACTTGCCATTTCCCCTTGTGATTTTTTAGCAAAATTTTTGCTTCCTATTCCCAAAACATACACTCTGCTGACCTACAGGTCTTAGTTCCAGAGGGAGCAATGCTTCCACCAGAGGACACAACAGTGATTCCACTGAACTGGAAGTTAAAACTGCCATTGGCCACTTTGGGTGCCTAATGACTCTGAGTCAACAGACTAAGAAAGGAGTATGGCATTGGCTAGAGTGATTGATCTGGACTACCAAATTGGACTACTACTCTATATAATGTTGGCAAGAAAGAGTATGTCTGAATACAGGACCTCCCCAAGGGTAGTATTACCATGCCCCACAATTAAGATCAATGGGAAACTACAACAACTCAAATCAGGCAGGACTATAAATGGTCCAAACCCTTTAGGAATGAAGATTTGGGTCCCTCCACCAGGTAAAGAACCGTGACCAGCTGAGGTATTTGCTAAAGGCAAAGATAATACAGAATGGGTAATGCTAAATACCAGCCACAACCACATTACTAGTTATAGATGCAAGGACTCTAATTGTGACAACTTCTTCCCTATTTTGTTAATACATTTGTGTGTGTTGCACATGAAGCAAATGTTTTTGTTTTATTTATTCTTATTCTTTTATCATGTAATATAAGATGTATTGACTTTACACCCATATTTAAATCATTAAATATCATCATTTAAATGTCATACTATTTAAATGATGGGATATCAGGAGAAGAGTGAACATCACTCAACGACTTTATCTTCCCTTCTGGGAAAGGGATTAGTGTTTTGTTGTAGAAGGATAATTGTATCATCAGACAGAAGTATGACCTTGCTACTGTCTTTAAGGAGAAGCATGTGGGTGACAAGTTGGCAAAAGGTGGACTTGGGATGATTAATGTTTGGTGCCAATCTGATTAGATTAAGGGAAGCTCGGGTAAAAGCTAATTTCTGGGTATGTTTGTGAGGGTGTTTCTGGAAGAGGTTGGCACTTGAATTTGTGGACTGAGGAAGAATGGTCTGAAGTGTTCAGTGTGGACAGGCACCATCCAGTCCACTGAGGGCCCAGAGAGACCAAAAAGACAAGGTAAATTTGCTCTCTTTTCTGGAGCTGTGATACCCATCTTCTCCTGCCCTTTTACATAAAAACTCCAGGTTCTTGGGTTTGGGGGCTCTAAGACTTAAACAGAGGCCTTTTAGTTTCTCAGGCCCTTGGCTGCAAGCTGAAAGTTGTCTGAAAGTTGTCATTGGCTTCTGTGTTCCTCAGATCTTTGGGTTTACATTAAACTATACCATTGGGTTCATGGTTCTACAGCTTTCAGACAATGTTTCATGGGACTTCCTGGCCTCCATAATTGGGTGAGCCAATTCCCATAATAAATCCCCTCTCATATATGTACTATTTTTTTTTCTGGAGAACCCTAACTAACACAAATTGGTATCATCTTACCTTGAACCTGAGAAGGTCTTTGCGACTACATGAACAAGAAGAGTATAGTAGAAGTGCTACTGTGTTACTTCTCAGGCCAGACCATAAAAGTGCCATGCATTTCCACCTTCTTCTCTTGGGATGCTCACTCTTAGAACCCATCAGTCATGTTAGGAGGTAACTCAGATTAACCTATAGAGCAGTGATTTTCAACTGGTGTGCCATGGCACCCTGGTGTGGTGTGAGAGGATCTTAGGTGTTCTGCAAAAATTTTTAAAGATTGAATTGTTTTATTGTTTTTTTGTTTTTTTTTTGAGACAGAGCCTCAAGCTATTCCCCTGGGTAGAGTGCTGTGGCATCACAGCTCACAGCAACCTCCAACTTCTGGGCTCAAGCAAGTCTCCTGCCTCAGCCTCCCAAGTAGCTGGGACCATAGGCGCCCGCCACAATGCCTGGCTATTTTTTGGTTGCAGCAGGCCCAGGCTGGATTCGAACCTGCCACCTTAGGTGTATGTGGCTGATGCCTTAGCCACTTGAGCCACAGGCACTGAGCCGGTCTCCATCTTTCTTTAAGGCTGCATATTATTCCATGGTATACATATACCACAATTTATTAATCCATTCTAGGGTCAATGGGCATTTGGGCTTCTTCCATGACTTAGCAATTATGAATTGGGCTACAATAAACATTCTGGTATAAATATCTTTGTTATAATGTGATTTTTGGTCTTCTGGATATATACCTAGTAGAGGAATTGTAGGATTGAATGGCAAGTCTATTTTTAGATCCCTAAGTGTTCTCTAAACATCTTTCCAAAAGGAACATATTAGTTTGCATTCCCAGCAACAGTGCAGAAGTGTTCCCTTTTCTCCATATCCACACCAACATCTCTGGTTTGGGGATTTTGAGATGTGGGCTAATCTTACTGGAGTTAGATGATATCTCAAAGTAGTTTTGATTTGTATTTCTCTGATGATTAAGGATGATGAGCATTTTTTCATATGTCCGTAGGCCGTGTACTTGTCTTCTTTAGAGAAGTTTCTCTTCAAGTCCCTGGCCCACACTGAGATGGGATTACTTGTTCTTTTCTTGCTAACGCATTTGAGTTCTCTGTAGATTCTGGTTATTAAACCTTCATCAGAGACATAACCTCCAAATATCTTCTCCCATTCTGAGAGCTATCTGCTTGCTTTACTTACTGTGTTCCTGATGAAGCTTTTTAGTTTGATCAGGTCCCAATAATGTATTTTTGGTGTTGCTTTAATTGCCCAGGGGGTCTACCTCATAAAATATTCGCCTAGGCTGATTTCTTCAAGTGTTTTCCCTTCACTTTCTTCTAGTATTTTTATAGTTTCATGTCTTAAGTTTAAATCTTTAATCCTGTGAGAGTCTATCTTAGTTAATGGTGAAAGGTGTGGGTCCAGTTTCAGCCTTCTACAGGTCGCCAGCCAGTTCACAAAGCACCATTTGTTAAATAGGTGATCTTTCCCCACTGAATGTTTTTAATTGGCTTGTCAACGATCAAATAATGGTAAGTATTTGGGTTCATCTCTTGGTTCTCTATTCTGTTCCATACAGGGTGATTTTTATTTACTATATTGATTTCTGGTTTTTACTTTTTCTGTATTGATTGATTTAAAAACAAGCATGCATAAGTTTTGTGAAAAAAAACTATTTAAAACTTTTTTTTAAAGAGATGGGATTTCATTATGTTGCCTAGGCCAGCCTCAAATTCCTGGGGTCCAGCAATCCTTCTGCCTCAGCACCCTGAGTAACTGGGAGCACATATACACGCCAATGTACTACTACTCTCAGCTTAAAGCCATTTAAGAAAGAATTTTGAAAAGCACTCACACAGCAATGCTTAAGTGCTTTGGGATACACTGTTTTTTCCCTGTTAGTTTTTGAACATGTCACTCGGCTGGCTAGTTAGCTTCAAGGCATGTTTTGAAATGAAAAAGAAGAGTTACTCTGAGTGTGAAGACAATGCCCTCCTTCATTTTGGAAAGCATAGTTGAATTAGATCATCAATTCATGAAGCTTTTGTAAAATATACCTATTGGGCGTATCTTTTTCTAGGTGTATTTTTGTAGGACCTCTCTAAAGACAACGAAAATGGTCAGCTGGGAAAGAGTGTTAAGAGCTTACAGACGGTGGGCTCCTCCCAGTATCTTTAAAAAGAAAGGGAGTCTTTGTATAAATGAATGCCATTTTGCCCTTGGTGGGTTTCATCAGCTATGCTTTGGATATACATTCTTAGAGTTGATATCAACCTTTAACTAAAGTATAAAATCCATAGAAAATGCAGATATCATAAATGTATAACTTAGGTCATTTTTACAAATTAAACATACTTGTGTAACAATAACTCAGATTAAGAAACAAAACACTACTAGCCCCGAGAATTCCCCCCAAATTCCTTTCAATCACTCTCCCCCCACCAAGGGTAACCATAGTATTAATACTTTTGCTAGTTTTATATTTTATGTAAATACATCTAGCTTTTTTCAAACTCATGTTTGTGAAATTCATCTAATTTTGTATTTAATCATAAATAATTCGATTTCTTTTCCATCTAGTATTCTGTTGTGTAAACATATTACAGTTTGTTTACCCATTCTTCTGTGGATGGTCAGTGGGTAACATACAATTGTCACTACTCTGATCAGCGCTATGGACATTCTAGGACATATCTTTTGGGAAACTATATGTATGCATTTCTGTTGGGTATGTGCATAGGAGTGAAATAGGGTATGCAAATGGTCAGCTTTACTAGCTGCTATAAAACAGTTTTCCAAAGTGGTTCTACCAATTTAGGTAAGAGAATTCCAAAAAAATTAGGATGGAAAATTTCAGTATTTACTAGATTTGTGCTGGATGGTATTCTTGGAAGTACTTGCCTCAGCCCAAAAATGATGACACAGAGAAGTCCTTCCAAGAAGTCCAAAAGCACCATTCATTTTTCACATTAATTTTTAGGTCAAAGCATTGCTATAAAATAGATGGAGGTATAGCTCATGCTGATTTTTTCTGAAGCTGAAAAAGTACAACAAAAGAGATCAAAATGCTTTTGCTAAGAGCACTGCTAAACCCCATGTATCCCACCGTAGCCCCAGAGCTTTGATTTAAGTTCATGTGCCTGGCCGTGAATTTGTTACAGGAAAGGCATGCTCAGACTCAGACTGGCATTTGTACTATAAAACTGCTAGCTGCAAATAACAAAGTCTGATGCTATAAACCCTTGTTGCATTTGCCAGGCAATCAGCTTCCAGAGGGGTATACTCATAGACAGTCTTGAGTTTTTGACCTTTTTTTTTTCTTTTGAGACAGGGTGTAACTATGTTGCCCTCAGTACAGTGCTGTGGCATCACAGCTCACAGCAACCTCAAACTCTTGGGTTTAAATGATTCTCTTGCCTAAGCCTCCCAAGTAGGTAGAACCACAGGCACCTGCCATAAGGCTTGGCTATTTTTTTGTTGCAGTTGTCATTGTTGTTTAGCAGGCCTGGGCCGGGTTCCAACCCACCAGCCTTGGTGTATATGGCTGGCAACGTAACCACTGTGCTACTAATCCAGTTTCTGCTGTTCATCAGACTCAGCTGGGCAACTTATTCATTTAATTGACAAATAATAACTGTACTTATTCATGGGGTATACAGTGATGTTTCCATATATATAAGGTATCGTGATCAGTTCACGGTAATTAGTATATCCATCATCTCAAACATTTATCATTCCTTTGTACTAGGAATGTTCTATGTCTTTCTTTTTTTTCCTCAGGCGCAAATGTCTTTTTTTTATTGTTTGGGATTCATTGAGGGTACAAAGAATTAGGTTACATTGATTGCGATTGTTAGGTAAAGTCCGTCTTGCAATCATGCCCTGCCCCAAGAGGTGTGCCGTACACCATGACCCCAGCCCCTCCCTCCTCCCATCTCCCTGATCCCTCATTCCCCTACCCGCCCTCACTTTGTGTAGATCATTTACTGCCTTCATATTAGAATTGAGAACATTGGATTCTTTCTTCTCCATTATCGTGATACTTTTCTAAGAAGAATGACTGTTACTAGGATTGCTGGATCAAATGGAAGGTCTGCTTTTAATTCTTTGAGGAATCTCCCTACTTCTTTCCTTAAAGGCTATACTGGTTTTCTGTTCCACTAAGACTGCATCCATGACAATGGATGAAAAATGTTCCCTTTTTTCTGCACCCATGACAGCATCTGCTGCGTTGGGACCTTGTGATGTAGGCCATTCTTACTCGGGTTAAGTGAATGCCAAAGTAGTTTTGGTTTGCATTTCTCTGATAATTAGAGATGATGAGCAAGTTTTCATGTGTTTGGTGGCCATTTATTTGTCCATCTGCATGAAAAGAGGTTCTGTTCAAGTCTCTTTCCCAGTTTGTAATGCGATTATTTGCTGTTTTCTTGTTGATTTGCTGTTATAGTTCATTATAGATTCCGGTTATTAGCTCTTTGTCAGATTTTAGAATGTGAAGACCTTCTCTCACTCTGAAGGTTGTCTCTTCGCTTTGATTGTGTCTTTGGTTCTGCAGAATTTTTTTAACTTGATCAGGTCCCATTTATTTATTTTTTTGTTGTTGCTGTGATTGCCAATGGGGTCATAAATTCTTTTCCTAAGCCCATAAGATCTAGAGTTTTCCCTGCACTTTCTTCTAGAAAGTTCCATGTCTTAGATTTAAATTTTTTAGCCATCGTGAGTTAATTTTTGTGCATGGTGAGAAGTGCAAGTCTATTTTCAGTCTTTTTACATGTGGCTAACCAGTTCTTTCAGCACCATTTCTTAAATATGGATTCTGTGAACTGTTTTGGTCTCTCTTGAACCTGGCACTCAGTTGAACCACCTGGGAGAAGTTGGGCAAGAGTGAGGAGGACTTCAAGCATTGTCTAGGGCCCCAGACTAAGCCACTGAGCCAGACGGAGCCACAGGGTTTGGCTGTGGGCCATGTGGAGCCACTGCGGGAGAACTGTGCTGGCAAGCTCTGACCTCAGTCACAGAGCAAGGATCGGGCAGGAGCGAGCAATCCAGAGACTGAACAGCCCAAAGGCAGCGACTGAGATGCCTCTCGATGTCTTTCTTTTAGCTATTTGAAACTACGGTAGAATCTGTATAAGTTGACCACCCAGGGGACTATAACAAACTGGTCAACCCATAGAAGTGGTCAACATAAGGAACTAGGCCTACTGTGCTGATATATACAGGTGGTACATGTCCTGTCTATAGAAACTGTATCAACTTAAGGAGGCGGTTGACTATGAAGGTTCTACTTTATATAGTATGTTATTGTTAATATCATTATCCTGCAGTGGTGCAGGATACCAGGACTTATTCCTCCAAATCTAGGAAATCTTTTCCTATACCTCCCTTCCCTTTAGCATCCTCTGTTCTACTTTTTACTTCTATGAGATCAACTTTTTCTAGTCTACGTATGCATGACAATATTCAGTGTCAGGGACAGCTTTTTAAACTATAGATTTGACCATTCTCTCACAATTAAATGCCTTGGGATTGGGACTTGGGAACCTGCATTTTATAAGGTTCTCAAGTGGCCCTGATTCAAATGGAGGCTACTGGTAAATATTTAGAATCGCTTTTGCTCCCGGAGAGTTTTAAACAGTGATAACCATCCAATACAAGTGCTATAGCAAATCCTTGAAAATAAGAAGAAAAATGAGTTAAATATCAGACCTTTTCCCCTCGTCTAAAATACTATAGTCTACCAAAATACAATGTTTTGCCAGATTAAATACCAATGACAGGGTTCAGTTGAAGATGGCTCTGATTCCAGGGTAATGATAACGGTGAGTGACAGTCACATGTTACTTAACAAACTACTGAATGTTCTCACATATTTTATTTCACTTAATCACTCACGACCTGTAAGGTAGAGATAGTAATTCCCCATCTACAGAAAAAGATACCGAGGCTTGGGGTTCAGTGCAACATACATTATGCCCTCTCTCTGCCACTTGATGATTGTATCCCCTTAGGTAACGTAAACTCAAGTCTCCTGGTTCCAAATGTTACTTATTTCTCACTGTCCCCCAGTGCTCTGGGAGTCAGAAAGCTCTCTAAAGGCCTGTGGGAATTAAGCATTTTGCTACCTCTGAAAACGTTCCATGAGTCTCCCTAGACTCCCTTCCTTCCTCCTTCCCTCCCTTCCTCTCTTCTTCTCCCTTCCCCTGGTTTGCTTTTAGTGTCTCTCATGCAGCAGGTAATCTGCCATGGGCTAGGGAATCCCTACCTTCAGAAAGTTCACAGTCCAGGGAGAGACAGAGAAATCATCGGGTGGTGATGCAGCAAGTGTCAGTACAGGTAGGTCAAAATGGAAGGGGAGTTATGCTGTGAGCACCCACCCACGTGGGCATGTGGATTCACACTCTCCACTAGACGAAAAGTCCAAATTCCTAAAGGTAGGAAGTACTTGCTTTGATCTACTCTTACTTCAAAGGGGAATTGTTTTATTTTGAAACAATTCCACTGCCTTCAATATCCTATTAGCACATCCTTCAAAACATGGCTTTAGCTCTTTCGTCTATATTCTATAGCATGCCTTTACTTTTTCCTGACTACATTTAGAAGCGTGCCATCTTATGAGTAGTTCATTTACACGCTCTCAGCAAGTTATCAATGTTCAAATAAGCATAGGGAGGGGCTCAGGGTGTCCCTTCTGGGTCTGGTGTATGGGAAAAACAACTTCCAGTATACCAGGAAACAACTTTGTTCAGCCTCAACAACTGGCTGGGTGGATAGGTGTGTGTGTGTGCTTGTGTGTGTCAGAGGTCAGTAGCAGATGTATTTTCCAATAAACTATTTCAATAATTGTTTTCATTAGTGGCAATAAAGCCACCCACTTTGTTTTCAAACACCTAATAATTATTCAGTGATAAGAAATAGTTTGTAGGTACCCACTGGGTACCAACAGCTTCTTAGACACAGGGTCCACAGTAGAAAAGGAGACAGATAAGTTCCTGCCCCACCAAGGACCAATTAAACTTACATTCACTGTTCTAGAAATGTTTAATTTCTAGAAGTTGCTCTTAAATGTAACACTTTACATCACTGCTTAACCCACTTGGCCTTTCCGAGGCACTGCACACTGTTGTTGGTTCCATTTCTAAGTATTTGATCTCCTCCTCATCTTCATCATATCCCCTTTGAAGGACTGTGACATCTTCTCAGGTCTCTAGTCCAGGGTCTCCAAATTTTAATCTAGTTCCATCTTTCACTTTGGAGTGAAAGATTGGAAGTTATCTTTTTCTCCTTTCCAACTGTAAATAATAATTGGCAATTGCATGGGCTTTTAAAACATTTACAGAGAAAGTTCCAGCCGCCATCTGAATCAGCAAGTGCTCACTGAGAGCCTGGTGCATGCTGGGCATGGTGCCTGACACCAGCCCCCATAGTGAGTGCTGAGACTGGTCCAGGCAACACGGTCAGTGTGTGACAGACGGCAACACAGTCTTCTAATCCTCCATTCTGCTTCTTTGCATCTGTTGCAGGTGGTTCCCTGGGAAGCAGACCCTGAGACGAAGATTAGCATGCAGAAGACTGACAAGGGTCTGTGGGGGACCAGGGTCTGTGGGAGGGAAGAGGAGGATGTGGCATTGGGCAGAGGGGACATCGAGGTACAACACAATCTCGAAAGAAGTCTCAGCCAACCCAACTCAGAGTTCTGAAGATGGACTCCGGAGCAGTCTGCTTGTGAAGTTGGACTGACAACTGAGGGCTGTGCTCACTCTCAGTCCCCTATTTGTGAAGGAGAATCTAGGCAGCGTGTCACGGCACCCACATTCCATCCCACATGTTCCATCCCATCATGTTCCCTGATGCAACTGACCTGACTTGTTGCCTTGAGCTCCTGAGGCCAGAACCATTGCCTATTGTGGGGACAGTGGGGGAAGGGACTGGAATGGGTCTAATCAAATCCCAGCAGACAAATGAGCAAAGACCAAGGCAGGCCAAGGCAGGCAGCCCTGTTTCCTGCCTCAGGTCTTTCTTTATAGGTGCTGTCCCTCTATGTTCTTCATCTAATCTTTATGTCTCTGCTTACACATGACATTCCCTGCTGTCTCCTCTGGCACCAATCTAAATTAAGATCCTGGAGACCCACTTCTTAATATCTTGAACTATGCCTCTGTAACATCTGTTACTCTATGACCCACTCAGGAACTATTAATATTTATCTCAATTTTTTTCCTATGTTATTGGAGCCTCATTTTCTTTTTACTATGGTATCCTTCACATCCAGTGGCTGCGGCTGCTCAATACTCTTTTAAAATAACCAAAATTGCAGCGGGCGTTCCATCAGGGTTCTTTGGCTGCAAGCAACACAAAATGGACTCTTGCGTTATTACCCATAGGGTTAAGAAATAATGTGTGGGACGCCAGGCCCTCAGGGAGACGCTGCCTCACTGCCCCACGTCCCCACTGGGGCTTCCTGGATTCTTCCTAAATGAACTACCTGGACAAAGGGCAGGGGGAGGAGTGACTGGCTGTCAGTAACCCTATGAAGATGAGCAGTGCTGTGAGGTGGCATCGGAGAGTATTTGCTCTTAGGCTGATTTGTTCCTATTTTCCACTCATCTCTCCTACCTTCCCCTCAGCTTGGGACTTTCCATGGTCACATCCAGGGTACCATGAGGGTGTGTGCCCAGAAGGCTAACTCCATTTTCAATCAGCCTGAGAAGAATGTGGTGAGTTCGATCAACTAATGCCCAGGAAATTCCCTGCACACCAGGTGGCCACTACAGCCAGTGCTGACTGCAGTGCTCTGGGATCCCCGCTGCTTAGGTGGCCACCTTGTGGTTCTCCTGCTTACCTGGGACATGGGATTTGCACAGCTGCTTTCCTGGAAATCACCCATATCACCCCTAAAATGCATAACCCCATGAATAATAGGTAACTGTACTATCTGGACAAGGATTGGGTCTGTCTCAGGCTGGTCTTTATTAATCCTGGATCTAGTCAGATATGCTTCTGCTCAAAAAGTGTCAATGGTTTCCCATTGCTTGTAGGATGACACCTGAATATCTAAGTGGACTCTTTCAGTCCCAGCCAGCCTCTCTAGCTCGATTTTTGGCCACTCCTCCTACGGCCCAGGGGGAGTCACACTGGGCTGCTGTTACCCTTGTCCTACAAATAGGAAAACTATTGCCCATGCTACAGTTTGGCTGTTGCCAATTCTCTCCCTTGAATAACCCTCCTTCTCTTCTGGGTCTGGCAACCCTTCTCCTGTGCAAAGCCACAGAGAACTCTGCCTCCATACCCAGCTGGAAGGCATCACTTCCCGCGCGCTCTGCTTACACTGTTAGAGCAGCCCCTGCCATACTTCATTGTAGCAAGCTGCATCCAAGCCCGATAGAACATAAACTCTGTGAAGGCCAGATTGGTAGTCTTCCATCCCCCATGTCATCAAAGCTCCAGAAATATTTTTCTGTTTTAAATAAGTAAAAATAAACTTAAAAAAAAAAACTTTCCCTTTTATCATCATTGTATCTTTCCAGGAAGAATAAGCTAAAGAGAAATTGTCTCCAGTGTGAATTCTCTTTAATTTAAGGCTCCCTGAGAAGAGGTTCTGAAATAAACAAAAAAGCAGGCAGCATCACGAAATCCTAGAAATATTCCTGGTATAAATCTGAAGGTTCCATGAGAAGACGAGGTGCTTAGATCCAGAATCTTGGGTGATTTCCTGCCATCTGCTCTCCCTTAGAAAGAAAGCTTTTTTTAAAAGGCTTTTGATGCACTTCTTTCAAATCATTTTCAGATGAAAAAGTCACATATAGCCAATGTCTACCACAAGGGATTCTCAGCATTCATTTTCTCCTGTCAGTGTTACCCAGCCAGGTACTTTTGGCAACAGCAATTTAACATTTTTCTCTTTGCTCTGGGAAATTGGTGCAAACAACTAAGTTTATTGACACCAGGTGAGACTGGGGCTCAATGAAGACAAGGGCTTTGCTAGGCAATCCCAGCAATCTGTGCCAAGAGAAAATGAGGCGGTGACCACAGCCAGGCAGGCTTCGCCCCAGATGCTGTTCTGCAGCTGAGTTTTCTTCATAACAGTTCCCCTCACAACCAGCTTGTTGGTTACTTAGCACCTACGGAGGGCCAAGCACCCTGAGCTTGAGCTCCAGCTCACATGTCTCCTTAATCCTCACAGGAACCTAGGAGATAAGAAGGTTTTATGACTTGCATTTTGCAGAGGAAGTTTCCAGAAGCTAAGGAACTGCCTAAGGTCCCAGGGCCTATCGGCTGTAAGAACTAGAACCCTGCTCTGGATAACCCTGATGCCTGTGCCCTAAAGCTGCTCCTTGTGCACTTAGCTGAACGTTAGAATCACCCTGGGATCATGGAGAGATGCAAAATAAATCAGAAAAACAACTACAACAAACAAACAAGGTACATCACTATGTGTTGCAAGGAGTCTCTAAAAACCAGAGCAGGAAAGAGGGACAGGGTGATGTGTGGAAAAGGGTGAGTTGCAATTTTAAGTATTGTAAGGAAAATATTCATCAAGATAACATATTGGTGAAGATCTGGGAGAAAATGAGGCAGCCATGTGGCTGTCTCAGAGATGTCCCTGCAGGGACTACATGGCAAGCACAAGGCCCCATTCTAGGGCAGTTGGCCAGTGCAGCTGGAGTGACTGGAGGCAATGGTGGTAGCTGTGAGGCCAGGGGATGGTGTGGGATCTTATAAACTATGGTGAGACTTCTCCCTCTTTTGTATGTTGACTGGTCAAATTATTCATTCAACTTTTTACAAACATTTAAAACATACCTAAAAGTAAAATTGACCTAAATAACATTAAAAATATGTCCTCAAAGTTGGAGCCTTGAGCAAATATTTGGGATGAGGGTACAGAGAAGGAAAGAATCAGAGAACCAGGAACGATGGGAGGGGAGCAGCAGGGTCCAACGACGGCTCCAGGGAGTCCCCAGCCACCTCGAGGCCATCAGCCTTCTAACACTGGAAAGAGCATTGGAAAGACTCATCCTAAAATCCAGCCTCCCTCATTAAAAATAATAATACTGGCATCATGGATTTGTTAGCATTGTCTTCCCAGTTCTCATGTTTCTGAAGAACTTGTTTTTTTCCTGTCCTTGCCTAGCTCTGCCTTGCCTCTTCCTATCTGGTTTTCTTTATCTTTATTCTGCTCTCCTGATCATGCTACACACTGAATCTACTTAGCCACAGCCCCTCAGCCTGTCTCCACCCTAACTCCAGGCAGGCCACTACTCTGGGCGGGCACGCTCCTGTTCTGGTCTCTGCCCTATTACCTCCCCCCGCCACACACACAAACACACACACTATATCCCTCTCTCACACCCTCATCCTGCTCCTAGTTCTGGTCTTAATCCCTTGCTGGCAGACTGTTAGATTGGTGGCCCCCAACAAACCACGCTTCAAAATAGTCACAGTCTGGGCAGTACCACCAGCATCAACTCTGGAATGGGTCACGTGGTTTGCTTTGGTTAAGCCATCAGAGGCCCGGTGAGGGCCCACACAGTGAGGCTGGTGTTCCAGCAGGCATCCGCCATATTGTGAACTCACTCGGGCTGGACTCCCAAGTGTTGACAGGCCACATTGAGACGCTGAAGGACGAGACACCACGTGGGACTACCAGTCCAAGCCAAGCTTGCAGTGGATGGTGACTGTGACGGCCCGTGAGCTGCAGCATGTGAAGCAGGGAGTCTGCCTCCGACTCAGGAGAGATGGAGAGATACTGTATTTGCTCTAAGTCACTGAGTTGTGTGGTGTTTTCGTACACAGCAGAAGGTAACCAAAGCAATCCCCATCTCAGCTAGAGCAAACAGCCTATTCATTCCAGACCTGGCCAGGCTCCTGCACACCTGTGACAGCCTCAGGTTCTGTCTATCTGTACAATTGCACCAGGACCGGCAAACCCAGCTTCACCTGAACCTAGGGTTTTGGACAGTTTGACCTTTCCAAGCAGGAAACGATTTGAGAGAAAACTGCGTCTACAAATATCCCTTCTTCTCATGCTGTGTTTTGACTCACGCATGACTCTCTTCATTCAGTCCCGGCTTAGACTCCATCTGTCATATGCTGAGTCATTGTGTGGTGACAAATTCCTATTTGCACTGCTATCAGCCAGCACAGTCCTCCTGCTTCCCTTTCATAAATTCACTCTTTCCTCACATCCCTTAAGGTGAGAGGTTGGTGATAGCTTTACTGATTGATTTTTTTTTCAGACAAACCTAGCTATTCTTAAATAAGACTCAAATTTTTAAAATTTAGTCCCCCTAAAACTGGTGTTTTACTTTTCAGAGAGAAAGTTATATCTTCATTTTTGAAGGATTACTTGCAAGCGTGGGCTAATAAGTTTAGCATATTTAGTGCCCTAAAGGACTCTGGCATTTTAGAAGAATGAGTGGCTTCTGTATGAAAATTGGCCACAGTGTGCCCTGAGTGATGGGTTACTAAATAGGACACATCTGGGCAGAGGTGGCTGGTCTAGTCCATCACGGCACAGGGCCGGGAATGGAGACGTGCTTACTAAGTATATGTTGCGTGAGAAACTAGATCATGAAAAATTTGGTGCCTTGGAAATGATGTTTAATATATAGGAAACATATACAGGATATATAGGAAACCATATATCTTGATAAGCTAAAAAAAAAACAGAATAAAAAAGCTACTGCTCCAAATATTCTATAAAAAAATTTAATACTCCCTTTCAACTCCTGTGGTAAGTATTGGTGTGAAAACAAGTTTAATATGTGAAACAATGAACCATGCAGAATTAGAGTCGAGTCAGTAAGAAATGAATTGTTGTGTGATTAGGAGGAATTTGATTAGAAATATGAAAGCGAAGGCAACATTTTGAAAGGGCAAGTTTTTTTTTAAATTTTATTTTATTTGTTTTTGAGCCAGAGTCTTACTTTGTCACTCTTGTAGAGTATCATGGTGTCACAGCTCACAGCAACCTCCAACTCTTGGGCTTAAGTGATTCTCTTGCCTCAGCCTTCCAAGTAGCTGGGACTACAGGCGCCTCCCACAATGCCCAGCTACTTTTAGAGACGAGGGTCTGGCTCCTGCTCAGGCTGGTCTTGAACCTGTGAGCTCAGGCAAACCACTGCCTGAGCCACCCAGAGTGCTAGGATTACGGGCGTGAACCACCACAGCCTTTGGTAAGGTTTTCAAAGTACCATTTTTCTGGTTTTTGATTAAAAGTAATATAGATTTACTTTAGATATTTTACAAAATGCAGATAAGTAAAAGTGAATAAAGAACAATCTCTAAAGGCTATGCTAACCAGTTGGATGAAAGTATTTCAAATTGTATATAGAAACAACACACTGTACCCCATGAGAGTATTAATGTACACAGCTATAATCTATTTTTTTTTTTTTTTTGAGACAGAGCCTCAAGCTGTCCCCCTGGGTAGAGTGCCATGGTATTACACCTCACAGCAACCTCCAACTCCTGGGCTCAAGCAAGTCTCCTGCCTCCGCCTCCCAAGTAGCTGGGACCACAGGCGCCCACCACAACGCCCAGCTATTTTTTTTTTTTTGGTTGTAGCCATTATTGTTGTTTGGCGGGTCCG